>JABXWE010027140.1:0-26201 GCA_014611495.1 Limonius californicus | reverse complement strand
ATTTACGGTAAATTCAAGGTCATATACATTTGAGAACCCTTATGAACAGTATACCATTAAATTCATGGATTTAACACATATTTTAAAGCATCTTCCATTACATTAGAAAAATCGTTATTACTTATATATTGTGTGACGCCATCCATGTGGTATTTATCTTTTCCAAATTTTTAGGTTCTTGTGGTCACGTACGAGCTTGGCGTTACTACGTAGAGTCGGTTAGAAATCCTACCGCTTTTCCTGCCACTAAATGCGGAATTATGCAAAATGGTTCATATAAACAGTGCGGGTTCATCGTTGACGCCTACATGGGATTCCCAGCGAATAAAAAGTAAAAATCTGCATTGGAAAAGATTACCATTTTGTAATTATTATTCTTTATTTTTTAGGACCACTTTAGGTAATTTTTATTTGACCACGAATGATCGCAAACCTTTCGCGAAATCAGCCCAGGAACAAAAACCTGACATGAAGACAATAAATCTTATATTATGACATCGGCATGTAATTAGTTCTTATAACAAGCTGTGATTAGTTGTTTTAAGGTTGTTAGATATTAGAATATTAAACAGCAATTATAATAAAATAAATAGTTTAATTGGGCACTAAAGTGTGAAGATGTAGCACTGTTTAAATAAAACTAATAATAAATTCCAATGGGAGTATTATTTATTCTTACAGATATGAGTATACGTAATATTTATTTTAAAACCATCATAAATTTGCGTTATAGTAAAAAAAAATCGTTCAGCAACGTCATTTCTTAAAAATTTGGAATAGTTTAGTTTAGCATTACCATGGGATGATTGCGAAGGGACTTTAATTGGTGATTTTGAACAAACCATGGTGCAGAGAGTTTGTTTATCAAAACCATCATAATGATTAACAATGCGTTTAAGTAAGCGCACAAGCGACAAAAAGTCTTCTTCAAGGTGACGTGATTCAGATACAATGTTGTTTTTAAATAATAAACATCTAAACTATGGACGAACATAACTAAAACGATAATTTACCTATCAGAAAAACTTATCCAAATGTTGTACCGTGAGTTCAAAAAGCAATTACATAACGGTTGGTCATGAAGTAATAAAATAATGTCTAATGCAAGCTTTATATACCAATTGACGTTTAGGCACCGCCTTTCTAGCGCCATCTAGCGCAAGCGCCAGTACCTAACCGGCAGTGTTATGTTAGGTTAAGTTGCATGGTAAATGTAAATAAATCAATTTTTGAAGAAATGAGTTCTAATATTTCAATTTAGACGATAACAGTAACAGCTAAATTACTACACTACTAAACAAATCATAACAAGTTGGTAATCATTAAATCTGAAAATTATAATTTTTTTATTTCACAGATACAGAAAAATAAACATAAAAAACTAAAGAAGCTGTTCAAAATGACCACCGTTTTCCTGCAGACACAAATTTACTCCTCTTTTCATACTATTGAAAGCATTTATAAGAATTTGAGGAGTTATATTGGCACACTGCTCCGTAATTCTGTTTTGCAGTTCCTTGATATTGTTAATAGGGGTCTTGTATACATTATGTTTCAGATAAGGGAATATAAAGTAATCTAAAATAGTCAAGCCTGGTGATCTAGGTGGAAATTCTGGATTTGAACGTAAACTAATTATTCGATCGTCAGAAAATTCATGAAGGTAATTGAGGGTCTCTTGAGCGGTGTGGGGTGTCGCGACAGGATGGCGCGACCATCCTGTTGGAAGTAGCCTTGCTGGAGATCATCCTCATGAATTAATAAATTCACGTATAATATTCAGGTATCTCTGAGCAGGAACAGTTTCGTGGAAAAATATGAGTCCGATAATACGTGATCGGGACACAGCAATCCAAACACCAACTTGTAACGGGTGAAGGGGAGATTCGCGAAAAGTATGCGGATTTGCAGCACTCCATAACCTCATATTTTATGAGTATATATACCCCGAGAGGGTGAACCAGGCCTCGTCAGAAAAAAACGTTAAATTTAGCAATTCGTCGTTGTTCATTAAATTTTGTTGAAACCACTGACAATACAAAATTCTCCTATTGTAATCTGCTGGCAGCAACTCAAGTAAAGCAAGAATTTTGTATGGGAACAGCATTAAATCTTTTTTGACAATATTGTGGCAAGTTCCTAATGATAAACCAGTCTCTTGCGAAAGTGTACGTAGTGATGTAGCGGGTTGCTCGTTCAAATGTTGAGAGAACATCATCAACTGTATTTTGAGTACGAACTCTTGGCCTTCCAGCTCTATTTCTATCAGTAATGCTCCCTGTCTCTCAGAATACATCAACACATCTTCTAAGAGCGCTGTAAAAATCTCCTTCAAGGATAGCAATATCTGGAAATTGTTGCCGAAATTCCTCTAAACATGGCACCTCACTGTAAATCCATTCGCCGTTTTTTCGAACACCATTTCGAAAATATGATTCAATCATAAATGTTTTGTGTTCTATTGTAAAAACCATTATAATTGTAACTTAATTGAATTTTCAGTATAAACTTATGACAAAGACAACAGTGATCACAGTTAATGAATTTTAAAGCTTGCTGTTGACATTACTTTTGTTTTGCATGGTCAACCCTTATGTTTAACTTTTTGAACTCACGGTATTTTATTGTCAGGCGCCTTCCACCAATCTCCCGATTTAAATAATACATCCAGCAGAACCATTGCTGCTTAGGGGGCGTCAAAAAAGAACTAAGATTAGAATTTAGTAATTTCTAGGATTATTATTGGTAACACTATTTGACATCTACCAAATTGACATTAACTTGTTAACCTTTTTTAGATAAAATGGTAGTATACCTATGTCAGTCGCTTACTAAAAACTTTTAAATGTAATTAATTATGTTAATAGGAAGTTTTTGCACAATAAAGTAGTGAGCGTGGTTGTAGTAACAGTGAATTCTCTGCGGTATGATGCTTAAAACTAACTTCTTCGAATATTGGCAGTATTTTTTAATGCACTTTTTGTTTTGCCATACACAATATATCCCTACGGGATAGAACGGACACTGGGATTGGCGCATTAAGACCATGTTTAGTACTTCCCAAGCCGGGAGAGGCACAGGAGCAGCTGAGGAAATGTATCGCATTTATCACAACATAGCAAGTTCGAACTGTCAAACTGACAAGCGCGCCTATTCAAATAACAAAAATGACAATTTTCGCAATTCTTGCATCCATGAATTTATTAAATAGGTTTCTGTTTCGGTAATGTGATTTTTCGGTAGTTCTCTTTGTTAATTTGTATGTATTTAAAATTTCTTAGCTTGAAAACGTACTGTGAAATGCAAATGTATAGCACAAGCTCGGCTTCCCTGATTGCAATATTATTATGCATCTCGAGACAGCAGCGGTGCTGTAAGAAAACGGGAATATTACAGCTAAGCAACCAATCCAGACGGAGTTCTTCTTCTTCTTCTTTCTTAGCCCGTCGACATCCATTGTTGGATATAAGCCTCCCCTGTTGACTTTCATAGATCTCTGTTTTGAGTTTTTCTGATCCAATCCAATAACGCCGTTCTCTTCATATCGTCGTTCCATTTGGTTTGTAGCCGACCTTTACTTTTTTTTCCATATAGGGTCTCCATTGTGACTCCAGACAGAGTTAAGTTGAATCAAATAACTGCTACTAATGCAGTTCAAATATCAACCCCATCTGAATAGGTATATATATTACCCATATCGCCAAAACCATCATCCTGATACTTTTTGGATATTGCACTACACAAACTTTGCAATAAACCAGTACAACCAACAGTTCTGGCGGAATTAGATTCGCATCATTTACCGGTACATACATCTTTCATTGGTGCCACAATATGTACAGCAAATTCCTAGACTAATAAAGGGAAAAGTAATTTGGGGAGAATTTCAAATAGCGCTAGACAATTTCATTATAAGGCTTGGTAGACTGGAAGATACAACTAGAACCACATAATCCAACATAATAGCAGGCAACGAGAAAAATTCTGAAACAGTTATCCATAGCAGCCACCGTAATCATAAATAGTACTGTACACAGTTCCGATGCGGTAAAATGCACGCTCTTAGCAGATCATCTTGAAAACATAGTTATGCCAATACAAAACGAACAGAACGTGGAATTTGTTGTAGAAGACTACGCAACGGCCAACCCACCAACTAAGAGATCATGTCTGTTTTTTTTTGGAATTACTATTGGAAGCATAATTTATTTGCACGTTGTGGTATGACGCATTATCTCCTACCACACCTGAATTTGATGGTAAATTTAGGATTAATTCCTTCATAATCCACGTTTCATAATTTAAGGAATTCATCTCGCCGTGATTATCTCCTGCAGTCTCACTTTCAAATGGAGTATTGCCTTCTTTAACAATTCGTTCATCTAATTACTAAAACACTTCTAAACTCCTAAATAATGTTAGAACTTTTCATGTAGTCAAAGATTAGTGATGTAAGTAAGTTTTTCTAGGATAATCTCATAATAAAGTATCTTAAAGAAAATGTTCTTCTATTTTTCCTGGATTGTTTAATCTACGGAACAGCCTACCTTAGTATATCAAGAAAGTCATCAAATCTCAATTAATTAACATAAACAATAATTGTTATTTATATTAATTAAGATGAGTTCCAACAAAGTAAAACTTGAAATAGCACATATTTAAAATAATGTATTTTCCCGTGATTTTAATAAAACGCTCTCTGGCGATCATATGTGAACCAATTTTAATACTTCACAAGTCGATAAGGTGGCGCTAATACGGTTTTCCGAACTAAACAGTAAGAGTCCCTTCTATCTATATTTATCTATGTGTTTTGCTCTGGCCTCTACCAAATTTATAATTATATTGTCTACCACTAGATCGAATGCAAGTTGAGTTGCGTTTATTAAGAAAATCCTAATTATTTTTAATTTTCTACCCCTAAGTATAGTTTTGGGTACTTAATCTTGGAACACCCTGTCTACTTAATGTTTTTAGAGGACACGTTTTAAGAATTATTATCCGATGCTATTAGCATGCTGAATAGTTCTAATGAATGTATAAAGATAGCAATTATTACAATATTTATTATTATACCAACAAATCAAGGAAATCTACACGTCAAATAAGAGATTATATCCGTTAGTTTGAAAACTCTAATAATTTCTGGACTGTAGACTTTGTAGTGTCTGTTATCACTTATAGTGTTGAATTATTGATTATTAATTTGCACTGATTTGAGAACAAACAACCTCACTTGAAATGAAAGTACAGAAATACTGAATAGTCTAGTTGCAGTGTAATCAAACGAACGCGTATCTTCTAGTGAAACATCAGTTCGATTCCGCGGTCAGTTTGTGAAAAATTAATGTCAACTTGGAAAGGTTACTTCGCGACCCGAGGCTATTCTGGAAATTGAAAACAGTTTGAGTTTTTGGTAGGGCAAAATCAACTTAAGACTGTAGATCCCCTCGAACTGAATAGCAATGTTATACATAAGACCAAGAGACATCGAATACATGGCATCCGACATCTTTTTTACAAGGACTTGTAAGCAGCTATAGAAATTTCTAATTAAAAGTTTATTTAAGAAAAATATAATACAGAAAGTTGTTTCAAGTATTTTTCGTTACCATTTTCACGTAAAAATATACATAACAGACGAATAATTAGCAAGTTCAGTATTAAAAACCAATTACTGGAAATAAACTATAATGATCCAAACAATGTATTTAACATTTTCTTTGGCAAACGTAATTCTACTTTTTATCATGCAGCAAGCCACTAGGATATGTACCGCAAAAATCGTAAGGGAATAATTATTATAAAAGTTAAGGAGCAAAAGTATCAAATTTTTTTAGATTATTTCATGACGTGTAAAGTAAAACGCCAGTAATTATTTTCTAGAGCATAAATCGTACTTGAAAAATTTTTATTTGTGTGTGTACTACCACAACTGATTTATTGGGAAACTGGAGAAACGCGTTGCACAACAACCGGTACGTTAAGTACCTCTGAACCTATTTTTATCAGTTATTTCATGCAAAAACGTATAATGTTTATTTCTAGAATTGCTTGCGTATTTTAATATATTCGTTTTTTGAAAAAGGACTTTGATTGATAATTGACTTGCTACATGCGTTTATAAGTTCATCAATGCCAGTGTTTCTTATATTAATGTTAAACCTGGTTTCTATTGCATACCATAAGGTTAACTGCATCGATAAAACTGATAAAAACTAGACGGAGATTTAAAGCAATCGCGTGCAAAAATGAATTTCTTGTGGATCGTAAGTACGTGTTTAGTAGCACAAAATTCAGCTTATACAAATCCCGAGAACGGCAAAATATATGCGCACCATCCTCAGTCAAACATGGACACAATTTCCAAAATAGATAGTATTGGACCTGTAGCACAGCTTATGGATACTGTCTTAAGTCAATTAACTACGAATTTGTCCACGCCAACGGATAACGCATGTATACCGCAAACTTTTTCTATTGGTAAGTAATAAAAATAATCTTTTAAGTATTTAAGCGAGTTATCCGCTTTTTATACATTTAGGGGAAATGAAAGTTCAGCTAATACAACAACCTTTTGGATACTGTTCGTATTGTTGTCCGATGAAAAATTTCATGGAGCACGTGCATTTGTACTTCACCAACAAAGCAATGTCGGGCCACCTTGTAGAATTAAAAATTGCTAAAAAGGCAGGAGCACTTCGTTCAGCTGGGGTCAATAGCAGAATAACCACTGTTGTCTTCATTCATGGATTTGCCGAACATGGAAAAGGACATAGCGCAAGTACTATTCGTGATGGTAAGATATAATTCGATGGTATCAGTTTGCATTGTCTTATTTTTCTTTATCTTCTTTCTCTTCTTTGTAAAACTTACCATCAAATTTACACCTCTTCTAAGTCTAAGTAAACACTCCAAACCAACAATATCATCCAACTAAAATTTTTACAACCACTTCACATCTTCCATATGTACAACATCTCTTCTCGCCGATTTTCAACAACAACTCTACTCTTTTCCACATATTCCCTTCTCTCCATATTTCAAAGTATAACAAAATTTTAAATGTATTATTATATTTCATTTTTCTATATTCTGGCTTCGTTAACCATTATTATTCACTATAACGAACAAATCCTTCCATTTTCATTCTCCATCTTTCATCATTCCCTCCAATTTCTTAACATCCAACGTCGATATCGTATCTCTCATTTCCATAATCTCCTTTTATTCCAACTTGTTGAGTAACGCCACAAAACATTTTACATTTTTGCGTCTCACATGCGCATTCTTCCTTCATCGTTCCACTTCTCAAGTAAGTCTGAAACATCTTTGTGGTTTCTTCTCCTATACCATTTCTTTAATTGCTTCCCCTAAATCCCGAAAGTTCACTGGCCCCTCTCTTCTTTACATTCACCGTCCCACTTCTTAAAGAAATATATATTTTTTCCATTTATTCATACTATCCCCCCCCCCTGAAAATCGCTTTCGGATTACTTCAGGGTGGTGCGGGCGTCCCTTACTTAGTAGCCATTCATGCAACATGCACCCTAATCTTAACTAAGTGAAATTCGGTCGCCCCGTCGGGATTCGAAACCTCGACAGACCAGATCAAATTTCGCTGTGGCCTCGAGTGGCAGCGCGTATCCGTACTGCTCCACCGAGGCCCCTAAAGAAATATATTAAATTTACAATAACATCTTCTTAATATGCCATCTTTACGTTCTCTCGTCTGCCTTGAATACATCCATCGAACCTACCATACCATTCAAGTGTTTTCTTTCAGCAACATGTAAACAACGTCTTACTTCACATCGTCTGTTTCCTTCATATTTTAAATTACACCCCACGTTTTCGTATCTCCCACATTGACAGTTTCCCTTTATTTCTCTTTCTCAAGTAAGTTCACCAAATTGTTAACAATACTTTTGCAGATTTTGCCTCTACATCATTTCTTTCTAAAACGCACTTTTAAGTAAGTTCAATTTCACTTTGGATCACTTTCTATAGATTCATCATCTACTTTTTATATAAAACGATCAAGCTTCTTTCAAGATACTTACTTGTCGCTTCTCCACATTCTGTATTTTTTCAAAGTATTCAGTTAAATTTCTTTCACATAAATATCTGCCTTGCTGGCACATTCCCAAATAATTTCACCAAAGTTTTATCAAATTTCGTTACTCCCATATTCATGTTTAGCAATGTCAACATAATCTTATAGTAAGTAAGTGTGGTCTAGTGGTTCAAACCCCCGACTCGATGCTTGGCGAGCGGCCTACTCAGTCGCTTTAAATAATCGGGTACCTGCTTTCGAATGAACAAGGAGTATAAACCGGTTGTCTAATGCGTGACGCCCACCACATAATCACATGTCATGAATTTGGCACGCGACAACCGGGTGTGATAGCAAGGATACGAGACCTCTGATTTTCCGCCTTGCAAGCTAAACTGGTCCATGGGGTGTAGTGCCTCACTATTATTATTATTATTATTCGTATTTCAACAACATGTAACGATTTCCGCGCCTAAAAGAAGGCAACCCTTTCTACATATATAGGAATTTTTAATATTTCGAAGTTCGTTCAGGTCAAGACGGGTTTAAGTTTCAAAAGTGGGGGGGGGAAGGAGATTCTAAAAGACAGTTTTCCGTAATTAGGTCAGTGGGTTGAGTATTGTGAGTATTACCGGAAGTATATTGTGAATAGTGAGCTATTTCTGTAATTTGGTTTGCGATTGGAAATTCATTTTCCGCTTTGAGAGTCACTTCACACAGGAGATTTTCCCATAGTTGAAAGGAAACAAATCTCCAGGAATTTTATTTCCAATATAAAATTTACTCCGGTGAAGAAGATTTTGTTTGGCGTCATGCCAGAGTCCATCAACTGGTGAGTTGGTTACGACCAGAAAATTGTTGTCTTGTCTTAATGTCCAGAATCTTGATTCTAATCTCCGATAAATTTAATTAGGCAAAATTCGTACGGCTGGACTTCCGAAATTAAGGCGACGCATTAGAAAAACTCTACATTCATACGTATGGTGCAAACTGATACGCTGTCCTAGTCGAGTAACCTTGGGAAGGTTTTTTCCCGAACCAAGTGGTTTTTTCCCGAACCAACCTGGGACTATAGATAGGGAATCTGGTGTACGGTCGAGCTGATTGCCGCCACATCTCGAACAAGGGAAGTGCATTTAAATGGTATATTGTAAAATTTCTATAACCTTGCCGTGTCGTTGACGATTTCATTATGGTTATTTAAGAATTAATTTAGTAATTGATTTGGGGGCATAGAATTGTGTAATTGGGGCTTTAATGGGGGATATGTGTACATATTAAATACTATTATAATATTTTATTTACTAGGGGGAACAATTTTACGTAAAGCATATATACAGGGTACTCCAATAGTGGGTTAATATTGCGTATGTAAGAGTTCACATCTTAAAAATAGGTTTTGATCGTTCTGATCAATCATGAATTCGTCACACGGAGGCCTCCCAAGTTACGGATTGCGCTAAAAATTTCTAGTATTTTATTCGAGCAGCGCAATAAAAGTCCGAAAATTGTTTGAGTTTTGCTAATTTAAGTTTCGTTATATTCAGTTCCAGGAACGTAAAGTTGGGACTGCTAATTTATTTGAATTTATTATTCTTGTATAGAAATATTATAATGGTGGGTTGTGTTTTTATTGAGTAAAAAGAGATTTGGTTGCAACTTGTCTTTTATTTTGTCGATGACGTATCTGGAATTAAGTTTGCCTAAAGGATTGATAGATATAAAGGTAGGTGATTATTTATCTTTGGGTCCGACTTCCCATTTACCACCTCGGACATTGTTAGTAAATCATAAGTCGGTGGCGCCTATAAATTGTTGTTGGAACCTACTCCTTCTTCGATTGGGTTTTCGGGATGCTAACAGCTGTCAACTTGTTAATTCTCTACCCAAGCAGTGGGGTAGTTACGAAGTTGTTTTGTAATTCAGCTAATTTTTGTATGTAATAAAGTAAAGGCGTGACAAACAACAGTGAATTTTCCTTCTATACGTCTCCTTTCCTTGCGCATTCTTAAGGAAGTCCACAAAAATGTTTACAACATTATTGCGTATTCCATCCACATATTCTTCTACATACTTAAATCCTTCTACCAAAATATTCCAGCAAAATTCTTCGCACATCATTTTCTCTTCCCTCTTTATGGACATGACCATTCCTGTTATAACAAGGCTCTTCCTTGTTTCCTTATTTTTAAACAATTCGACCATATTCTAAATGCTATTCTTGCGTCTTCCTTTTTATGTTTTTCCTCACTTTATTCCAGCTTCTTAATTGAGTTCAATATATTTCCAGCTTAGTCTTCTCTTAACTTTTCCCTTCCCTCACTTTATTTAAATTTAAGTAACTAAATATTCATTACTTTTCTGGATCTCCTAACTTCAGGTTCTCTTTCATCTTAATTACGTTTTACATACTTTCACTTCTCTTCCTCCATATCCTAACAATTTTCACATAATTGAATATCTTATAATTTTCTGCTTATAATTACCATAAAACACAATTTTCAGCCTACCTAGCTAGCGAGGAAGATTTCAATATAATTTTGGTAGACTGGGGAGACTTGGCCGCTGGTCCTTGGTACCAACAAGCTGTTGATAATGTGAAAACGTTGGGTACTTATTTAGGAAAAATCATAAAATTCTATAATAAAACCGGAGAGTTGCCCATTTCCAAACTGCACTTGATTGGTTTCAGTTTGGGAGGTCAGATTGTTGGTTTTATTGGAAAATATTTGAAGGGCGTACAGAAAGTTCCTAGAATCACGTCATTGGATCCAGCGTTTCCTTTATTTCCCTTAGAAGGTGAAGCCGAATTAAATTCTCATTCGTTCTGATATACATAAGTAAGCTTTTAGACCCGTCACAAAGAATTTCAAAAGCAGATGCTGAATTCA
Organism: Limonius californicus; assembly: GCA_014611495.1. Classification (NCBI taxonomy): domain Eukaryota; kingdom Metazoa; phylum Arthropoda; class Insecta; order Coleoptera; family Elateridae; genus Limonius; species Limonius californicus. Next base: position 15,254 of record JABXWE010027140.1, on the reverse strand, counting down.
TCGATGTAATACATACAGATGGAGGATTTCTGGGATATCCTCTATCACTGGGACATGCGGACTTTTATCCCGATGGTGGAAAATTTCCACAGCCGGGCTGTGAAGCGTCTAAACTTCAAGGCCGCCAGAACATTCCAGATATAGGTTAATAGTAACATAGTTAAAGTAAACGTTTGTGTGAAATAAAAATGTTTGGGTTACAAACAAGGGGAAAATGAAATCAAAACTTATTTTTCAGAAAGCTTAGTTTCCTATAGAAAACCCAATATGGTGTATCGTAAAACGAAACAAACGTTTGCTATCAAAGCAGAAGCATATTCAACCTATGAAATTCTACATTTTTTTGTTTCAGTTATTTGTAGTCATTTACGTGCATTCAACTTGTATGCGGAATCGGTTAGAAACCCAGTGGCTTTTCCTGCAGCTAAGTGTGATATCATGCAGAAGGGTTCTTTCCAGCAATGTCGTTTTGTTGTCCACGGCTACATGGGATTTCTGGCCAACAAAAAGTAAGCTCCATTTGATATACATAATAGATAAATAATATATTTTGTTGTAGTACCACTTTGGGCAACTTTTACTTATCTACGAAGGATCAGCCTCCGTTTTCAAAATCGATCAAGGAGCAAGTGCCTGATATGCAGGAAATAAACATAACATTATAGGAAACACTTGTATTGGTTTATAAAAATTACTGCCTGAGGAAATTAAATTAAACAACACAAGAATAGTGAATGCAACAACTTGTTGAGATTTTAATGCAATTAAGTTTGCGTGACTGAGACAATACAAACTCCCTCAATTCAGGCATAATTTATATAAAATTGCATGAATTATTGAATGTTTGTTTTTGACGTTTCCAATTTAATGACACACGCATAAAATATAGAGGAAGTATTGGGTTAAAAATCCATCAAATCAAGCCATCCATTAAAAATAAATCTAAACAATAAAAACCAAGGAGATTTAATTTTACGTGGGCCAAATTTGCCAGGTCTAAAACTGTCTTAAGAGTAACGCAAACATAAAATCAATGACAAGAACGAAAACAGATCTTCTATTCCTTTTACTTCATCTGAACCGTAAATAGGTGGGTTTACAATCAAGTGAATTCTAGTAGCAGCAGATTTAACTACATTTTCCAGTTTTGCGTTCATCAGTACGTCCTTCAACTTGCAAATCCGCTATTAACCACTTGCAAACCTAATGATATATTCATGGTGTTATAACTAAATGAGTACTTTGTACTTTCTCGTTTGGTTTGAATCATAAACTGTTTCACCGCCTTCTTGAATTTAAAAGTATGATATCAAACACCTCAAAATCTGAAGTTGTACAGAGTCATTACAACTTAAAATTGACCACTATGATTTATATAAATTATGAAGCTCATAACAAGCTGAGTTTTGAAATATTTCACTATAGATCATTTCACTCTGACTATGCACTACAGAGAACATACGACAATGTTACTTAAAGGCAAACTTCGTCCGCTGCGTTGCCGCTTGTAGACCGCCGCAGGCACCCAGGGGATGTCGCACTCAGGTATACTCAAAGAAATTTTATTATGATTGACGTCTTCGTGTCCAGTTTTAAGCGACTTTCTGGGGAAATATGGCAATATTGTAGCCCTATCCCCGAACACTGCATAGTCAGAGTGAAATGAGCTTTAGTAACGCAGCAGAAATCTGCATCAAACTGTAGCAAAACTACCCTAGACCCTATCCAGACTAGTCGAGACTACCCAAACGGCCTTAAGACCATCTCCGGACTTTATCTAGGACTACCTCTCGACTATCCGCACAACTCGATTCAAACCAGAATACTTTCGGACTACCTGGTTAACCAAGTTATATTCGGACTATCCCAGAACTTCACTTTTGGAACTGCAACGACTACCTTCATACAACACGTATTATCTCTAAACAACACAGAATAAGGTATGGCTACCTTGAGACTACCCTGCCTACCTCTCGACTATCCGCACAACTCAATCAAACCAAAATACTTTAGGACTACCTGAAGGTTAACCAAATTATATTCGGACTACCCCAGAAATTCACTTTTGGAACTGCAACGACTACCTTCATACAACACGTATTACCTCTAAACAACACAGAATAAGGTATGACTACCTCGAGACTACCCTGTCTACCTCTCTAAACAACACAGAATAAGATATGACTACCCTGAGACTACCCTGTCTGCCTCTCGACTAACCGCACAACTCAATCAAACCAGAATACTTTAGGACTACCTGAAGGTTAACCAAATTATATTCGGACTATCTCAGAACTTCCCTTTTGGAACTGCAACGACTACCTACATACAATACATATTATCTCTAAACAACACAGAATAAAGTATGACTACCTTAAGACTACCCTGCCTACCTCCCGACTATCCGCACAACTCGAATCAAACCAGAATATTTTAGGACTACCTGAAGGTTAACCAAATTATATTCGGACTATCCCAGAACTTTACTTTTGGAACTGCAACGACTACCTTCACACGTATTATCTCTAAACAACACAGAATAAGGTATGACTACCTTGAGACTACCCTGTCTACCTCTCGACTAACCGCACAACTCGAATCAAACCAGAATACTTTAGGACTACCTGGAGGTGAACCAAATTATATTTGGATTATCCCAGAACTTCACTTTTGGAACTGCAACGACTATCTTCATACAACTCGTATTATCTCTAAACAACACAGAATAAGGTATGACTACCTTGAGGCTACCCTGTCTACCTCTCTAAACAACACAGAATAAGATATGACTACTTTGAGACTACCCTGTCTACCTCTCGACTAACCGCACAACTCGAATCAAACCAGAATACTTTAGGACTACTTGGAGGTGAACCAAATTATATTCGGATTATCCCAGAACTTCACTTTTGGAACTGCAACAACTACCTTCATACAACTCGTATTATCTCTAAACAACACAGAATAAGGTATGATTACCTTGAGACTACCCTGTCTACCTGTCGACTAACCGCGCAACTCGAATCAAACCAGAATATTTTAGGACTACCTGGAGGTTAACCAAATTATAATCGGACTATACCAGAACTTCACTTTTGGAACTGCAACGACTACCTTCATACAACACGTATTATTTATATACAACACAGAATAAGGTATGACTACCTTGAGACTACCTTGTCTACCTTGAGACTATCTGCGGACTCTCCAGATTATCTTGTTTTCTCCCGATCCTACCCAGACTACCTAAAAACTATCCAAACTACCTTACCACTATCTCATTATTACCTCTAATATACCCTTACTACCACAAGAATATCCAGAATATTTTAAGACTACCTACACCTGTTAGAAAAGTTGACGAATAGTTGAAGAATACACAGACTATCTTAAGGCTACCTATAAACCTCCGCAAATATTGTAGTTCCAGCACTGGAATTTAACAGAATTTATATTCTACCTTGGAATTTCATCACACCCTTAAACTGCTAGGTATACCAGCAACCATTATATACTATTATGATTTACAAGAATAATTGTATTTATAGCTAAATGACATTTCAGGATATTCCATTTTGGCGTTTCATTACATTCGTGGACTTACACGTACGCTATCAAGCATTGTAAAATGTATGGTGTATTACTGAGTTTATAACAAACTATCGTACTGGCAGCGCAAGACTTTACAAAAGTTTATATTTTCTACTTTATCATTCAACATATTTTTTTCACTACATTCTTCAACTTACAAGTATCTGTAACGTAGACCTAAAGAGAGTATTTGCAACATTCATCATTGGGATTTACAAAATTCATTGAGTTTACAACAAAATTACATTTTTTGGCAGCGGTGGGATGTATAAACATCCATTAGCAGTTTCATTACGCACTTAAACATACAAATTCTCCACCAACCACTGCAAAACGCAAAGTTTTTGAAAGCGATTGCAATTTAAAATGTAACAAAGTATTGTAAGAGATTTCAACTTTAAACTTGTATATATAACAGACTGTATAGCTAAATTATAACAAATTGTCTTTGGAGATTTAGCTGAAAGCAAATAGACTTCTAGTACTAATCTAATTGGTAAAATTAAGTGCCAAGTGTCTTAAAATCACGCACAATCGCTAAGCAAATTAATCTAACCCACGGGATTCATTGAAATTGTAATTTCCTAGGCGAAGCCGAGAAATAACATGCCTAAGTACACAAAGAAAATCAACGTTATCGCAAGAAAATTAAATTATTACCGTAATTAATTCGAAATGTAATTAGCTTTCACCTGTTGAATTTGCATTTAAACGTCTACATGTTTACCTCCATTAAACTAACTACGTAGTGCTCAGCTTGCACGAGTCCTTATTCATAGTAATTACATATTTTCATGGCTCAGTCCTTCCAGAAGGACTTGACATTTAAAAATAAAGGCCGTTAGTACATCAAGAAATTAACCTGCCCAGCAATTGAAATTTTGGTAAAATTTACAAGGCAAAATATACCCAAAAGTGTTCCACTTTCGTTGTACAAAACTAGAGCGCACTATACAGCTCGTTAACGCAAATGTATTTAAATTTGAAGCGAGTCCTCCACACACTTCCGCACGCGAACGTGATGTAGCTCAACGAGCTCAAGTTGGAATTTTAGTCCTTCCGCCACGCTCGATATTTCCCACCTACTACTGTAATAATTCCAAAACAGCAACAGCACTTAATCGACAGAACAGATAAATTTGGTCAAACCGTGCCTTAATTTTCTTTCTGAAACGACCTCTCGAACTGGGCATTTTTCCCCTGAGCAAATTCGTTTTAGCGTGCAAGGGAATGAAAAGAAACGTTTCAAACGTGTTAGCAAAATGAAAAACGTCGGACCTCCACGCGAGCTTACAATTAGAGACAATACTGTTAAAGTAGGCCGTGAAAATCAAGGCCGCCTTAATCATTACAAACCTTTTCCTATCTGCGTTGTAATCTAACGTTTTGAGGGAGGTTGAACAAAATGGGTCGTGTTTGCAAGACGTATTAAGTTGTAGTTTTAGTAATAACCTAATGAGCTCGCAACATTTCAATGATCGAAGAGTACTCCCACGTACCATGGAAATTTTGGATGTCCGTTAGAGCGCAACATGTCAAGCAAATTTAGAAAATGAGAACTTTAAACTTAAGGCTTGGGCGTAGTAAATCATCCAGGGAATTTTGGTGTCACACCCGGTACTTTGTCACGCGACGTTTTGTCGTTCAACAAGTTAAATTATAATTGTGTTAGTGGTTGGTACGTTAGTTTAAAATTATATTTTACATATGCTTTCATCCTAACGAGTAACTTTGTGTTGTGAAGACTGCAACTACTTACAAAAGGATTTTGTAGCGCTCTACACCAAGAATGCGCTGATTTAAAGTCATCTATACGATTTATACATGTTAGATGATCCCCGGATTCAAGGTTCTCAGACAAAACGACCTTGGAGAAATAGTTCTGGACAGAAGACCTCCTGGCCAGCCGCTCCCATAAAAAAGAAAAACAAATGGTTTCATACAAAACGTCTTCCAGATATCCAGACAAAAGTTTCCTGTCTAAAAATATCCCTGTATAAAGGTCGCCAAACAAAAGGAACCTGGCAAAAAGAGCCTTGATTAAATAATCGTGTACAGAAGATATCCCGGTCAAACGGTTCCAGAAGAAAGATCACTGAACTAATAATGCAAGAGAAAAGATTGTCAAATATTCCGAATACCTAATTCAAAAACAGAAAGTCTGGTCAAAAGGTTTCTGAGGAAACGTCTTTCAGATATTCGACTAAATAATCCACTAATAGGAGTCCTATTAATAAGGTCTTTGTCAGAAAATCTGGTGGTCAGAAGTTGCCTGACAAAAAATTCGCTGAATGCTTTCGGACAGAAGGTCTTCAAAGGCTCAGGCCAAATGATCTCAAAACAGAAAATAAGGTAAAGGTTATCTGGCAAGATAATCGTCGTAAAGAAAACCCTAAACAAACAGTCCAGGGCAAATCATTTTCTGATTGAAAAATGCCTGAACAGAGTGATCCTGTACCAGTAATATAAGACGGAGCTTTTCCACTTGCTGCGACCCCGGAAAAAAGTAGATGCTCGCGTAAAGGACTTTTGTATAATTAAATTTTACTCTCAATTTTATTTTACGATCTGGAAAAGAATAATTGTAGTAAGTTCGGTGAGGTATATGTTTATTTAAACTGTACCATTCATATAAAATGCTCTTCAAATATCTGCAAAAATTTAAATGGATAGTACTGGCAGTAATACTTTTTCAGATCCTAGAAATAACCTTCAAGATTTAATTTTAAAGTCGTTTAGTATGAAAGAAAATCGTCGGAATTTTGCAGACTTGGCCTGGGAGAAAACATAAACTTGTCATCAGTTAACAAACCGACATTTTATTATTTTTTGTCATAAAATATTGGTAAACCCTAGAGATTGTACCAATTGCACTATTAGCAAAGCTGCCGAGAACGCAGAACGAGGTTCGGAAATTACAATTATAGTAATTTGAATTTGATTTTACTAAAACTGCAGTCAGCGAAATAAATTTGGAAAGTTGCCAGGATTATCATAAGTTTGAGTATTTGGAGACTTTTCATACAAACTGTATATAGGATGTAGACAAATATTACTACAACAAAAACTACGTATACAAGGTGAGTCCAAAAAACTTGCTTGTTGTGATATTAATCCCAATTCCAACCTGTAAATTTCGGTGATTTTGGGAATTTTATAAGTAAGAAAGTTAGTAAACTTAAATTGTATTCTCCAAACCTTTAACATCATAGAACACAGGACAGTGTAAGTCCCACTCACAAATTAACGAACTTAATGAACTGCTGCGCCAAGGTTTATTATAACTAGTAATCTGCCATTCAGAAGTAAGTAGTACTTGTTATGTTCATTTGATTTTGCCACTTCATAGGAATTAACGTTTTATTTTAATTGGCGCTCTTGAGTCGTTTGATGTTTTATTATTTCCAAAAATTAATTTACGCAAGCCCATTTTCGAAACTTAATCAAACGCTTGACATGTATGTTTAGTCTGTTTAATGCCGGTCGAAAACATCGCAATATGATAAAATATTCCAGCTGTTTGATATTCGTACGCGTTATCCAGAGTCGATTTAAACCTTCTCTCGACCCGGTTGCCCGTTACCATCTAGACGCCGATGATAGAATAAGGCAAGGTAAAAGTGAATGTTGGCAGCTCTCTTCTGCTAAATGAATATATCGTATCGTTTTTTGCCTTAGGCAAAAGAATCTTCGACTTGTGTCGGATTAAAAATATTAGCAGAATGTCACCATTTTGTAAAGACAATTCAGTGAAATTGTTCTCTCGGCTTGTGCCGGATTAGAAGCTTTCAACCCCGTGACAGTCTCCTGCGAGCCGTTGCAAGTGATAATCCCGCACAGCCGCGGAGATTTTGAAATCCGAAGTTCCAGTCTTTCTTTTTCTTATTGTTAGTCAAAGAAAGTCCTAGCCCGTAGCGTTATCTCCACCGTGATCCCGTCTTCAAGGGCGTGCCTGCGATTTTTTCCTGCTGCCAGAAGAACCTCGGAACACCCCAGTTGTGGCTCTCTTCACTCCCCTACTATACAAAGCTAATGCAGGGCAAATTGTTAATTGTGTTGTGAAAACTTGTTTCGGGTTTCATTTTATTACACTACAGTACTGAACCTTTTGTGGATGCAACGTAAAGCGACCTTCAGTTGCCAGTTGCCATTTTTTTTCTTGTTAATTATAAAGTGTAATTGTAAATTGTAATTTTTGTAAGCTCGAACGTCACTGGTTGCGTAGATCTGTGGTTTAGTAAAGTAAATATCGCAAGACACTGACGGCCCTTTTTTGTTTGAATGTTCTCACTTCCCTCTACAATTATTACCGTTTTGGATATTTTGTTTCTACTATGTGTGTTACCAAATTCCAGCAGTACAATTATATTTGTCTTAAAATTTACCATATCTTTCATTTCTGTGTATTTTTATTTTATTGTGTGCATGAAATTTGTAAGCTTTATATACAGGAGGAAGCACATTCAATGTGAGTCCGATTCCCGTAAGCAGCTGGAACTCTCGGCCTTCCCCGAGAACTGGTAATCTGCTGTGATTTGGAAGGTGGCGCCCGCTAATTTTGACCTGCTCTGTACATAACTAGGTACGATTTCTCTCCCGTAAGCGCTTCTCAGGAACCACTCCTACTTCTCTGAGTTTAGGCGAAGGCATTTTCCATCTTTCTTGTTACGGGTCGACGAAAAAGCTCATTTGGCCCGTAACATACTGGACATCTGTAAATGACTCTACAGAAACATACGGTTTCGCAATTAATCAGCACTTGCCATTTCATACTGTTTATACAGTTGGCTTTACATACCGGCGCTGTAGCGACAGCAAACAACCAGTAGTATGCGCATGTAACGTTACGAAGAAAGTAGACAAACGCATAACCTGCCATCGACTTGTTGTGTCAAAATTCTTTAAGATTAAGGTTATGTGAACACACAAAATTGGGTGCGGTTGTTTGAAAATGGCAGCTATTTTGTGTGATTACGTGTTGAATTTATATATGTAAATTTAAAAATGGCCATGTTTTTCCTTGAAACTTAACGCCACGCTATCAAACTTAAGAATAGTTTCTAATTTGTTAATACCTGTCACACATAAATTACAGAAATGCAGCACAGCAACAGTATATAACAAAAAACCGAACATAATGATCAGTAAAGATTGCGTTAATTTTCACAGCCATCTCATTTCTTGCGATCATGCACTGAAAAATAAAATCTTGCGCATAAGCAACAACGTCATTGTCAAAATTATCGTGTCAGTTTCAAAGAGCAACTAATTTATTTCAAAATTTCCGTTTTACTAAAGTGGTCGCCCAGCTACACAACAGCATCATGTTTTTAAACACCATTAGATGTTCTACCAAAAAAACCAAATGCATTACTTTCAGTGCAACAAGAAACGCATCATCAGGTAGAAAAATGTCTTATCAGAAGCAAGGTGGACTAACTTTTATCCAATTTCAGCACTGATTGGCAGACCACCTGGGATCGACAACAAATTTCATCAAAAGTATATTCGGGTAAGCGTCCTGGGTGCACATACCCCATCGGGCGAACCCACAGCGTTCCTTCTCAAACAAAATCCTTTGATTTCCCAACTCTACTTGCATGGTACCAGCCATGTTTTGGGAATAGCTGCCGATTTGAAGCACGTGGACACCAGGTGCGAGATCAAAGCCTATAGTGGCAGGGACGGGCTGCCCCATGTTCTCAGGGTAAGCAAAGACCTTACCCAGTTTAATAAATCTTAAACTTTTAATTTGTTCAGCGTGCGGACATCGTCATCATCCTAGGTTTAGAGAAATGTCTATTAAACACAACCGCGGAAGTCTCACTGCAATCAGAAGGTGAACGCATAGTGGAATTAGCAGAAGCTTGCTCGAGGTACGCTCCCAAATCCATCGTCTTGGTTTGCGCCCATCCCATAGCATGTACCCTACCCCTAGTCACCGCAGTTTTCAGACGAACTCATTGGTACCACCCTGCAAGAATAATTGGTTCGCCCGCTTTGGCTCAAGTAATGTCGATTAAAACAAGAAATATACAATCTAAATTTACTTTTTTTCAGGTTCGAGCCAACTCCCTTGCAGCGCGTTATCAAGACTTAGACCCTGTTAGTGTCCACGTGCCGCTCGTGGGAGGGCCTGACACCGATTGTGTGGTCCCGTTGTTTTCACGTGCTACGCCAATAAATATCCCTCCCTCTGACGGTAAAATGCTTTACGAACGCCTGAAGGACGTAGACAAGATTCTTCCAATTGAAACCCCTACACCGTGCCCAGTGGGATTTTCCTCCCTAAGTGCAGCTTATGGTATCAACCAATTGGTTACTACCATAGGCGTAGGGCTTTGTGGAGATGATACTGCAATTAGTACAGCATTTGTAAGGCAGTCTATTATTCCCACATGCAGGTAAAGAAAATGGTTTGTTGCAGTCTTTTCTGTGACATAACAAAGTGGTCAACCAACTAATCTAATTCTCATCACCTACCAATTTTGCATAATTTACATGAGTAACAATTTAAAAAAATATTCCTCGTTGACTATAACAGTTTTCAAAAACCTTTCCCATAAAACTGTCATCCCTTGTAATTTCACAAAGTTTCGACATCACGAAATAAGACCGAGAAGATACAGACGGGCAATGTTAACAACTTCCTCGACATTGAAGTACAGAAACATTGCAAATGATGAGAAATTTGTGTTCTCGCTCAACCTAAGATTCTGCAATTTTCAAGAGGTTAAGGTCTGGCGTGTCATATGTTTGAAATTTTCAAGCAGAAATGCGTGTTTTATCTGACACTTGTGTTCACCCGTTTTCTTTAAGAATCAGGGGGTTGTGTGGCAACTCCATGATTCCCATCCCACCCAGCTTATCCTGGTTTAGCACATTTCTTGCTATTCACGGATATAACATGCCCCACCCTTGAAAAACTCCATGTCCCAAACACCATAAACACCCTGGGAAAGTACAGTGCTCATAATTCGAACTTGAGCGACTTTGGTAGAATAACTCCGAAGCCAAGCGCTGCTGCAACTACTCTACCGCGATCCCCCTGTTTACCATTGTACACCATAACTTATTTAGTGGGTTTGTTTTCCTAATTCGAAGTTCAATACTATTTATTCGCCATTATCCACTGAAATATTAATTCATATTTGTAATAGTTTTTTCTGAATACTGGTAGAAGAAAATTTCAGTATAATATTTACTGAAAACGTTCATGCCTAAATTTAGATTATAGCAGTGTCCTACAAAAGGATTAACGGTTTTATCAAATAATTCTCTTACTCAATTTTCAAGTTTTCGTGTGATTAACATTCTTGTCTTAAATCTTAAAACTAACTTGTATCATGGAAAAGTTTGCAGACCACAGAATACAAAACATTAAAACAGGAAAAGATTGTGTACCTTGAATTGACTGTAAATTGTTTTCTATTTGCAGCAAAAAATAATCCTTCTAGTGGATTCTCTTGTAACGATTTTGATATAAAAAGAATATCTAGCAAAAAAAATACGGTCATTGCGGAGCTGCGAAGCGTCGGTCAAAAGTCTTGCCCGGTTTTAAATCCACTTGAGGGTACTCTAGTTCGTTGACATTTTAAACTACCCGCTCTGGCCTTAAAAACGGGGTTAATAACAGCCTCAATAGCTTCGATCGCGGGGTTAAAAGCTACGACAGACTATTACACCACTTGCTATCTTTGTAGACACTTGGTGACCACCGTCAAATTTGGTCCTGGCGGTGTTGTCCACAACTATGGACTGCCAAAATTGACTAAGCCAGAACTGAGAAACTTGGAAAAGGCAACGATCTTGCTGGCGAAACGTGAACAACTGGCGCAGGATTTTCTAAGCCAGGTAGAGAAACGTCATTCAAGAATTCAAAGGACGCACATAGCCGAATTTAGTCCCCACGCACACGAAGTTACGTACGGACATTAAGCTTTCTCTTATTTCTCTGTGGATGTACTGTTAGGAATTTGGTACAACGTATAATAAAATTTGTAACTGGAAACAAGGTAATTGTGTTTTATTCGCAAAGTCAAACACTAATTAAGTTTGAATGCATCTCATTTAAAACTCTTAGAGGGCGCCACTGCCACAACATAAATACAATGAGGTGTGTTTTATATACTCTAAAAAATTATCGCATGTTGTCCATTATCTATTGATATTTTTGTTGAGGTTAGATTATCTTCGAGTATAGAATTATAAAGAGGGAACATTGTATCACTTTTAGGGCAATGAAAAGGTACATCACAAATGGCGATGTATTCTAGTATATTCATCGAATATAAATGCAATGAACGTGAAAACAGTGAAACATTTATGGAATTGCTCAAACGAACTGAAATATTATAATTATAAATTTCAGAAAAATTGTGTAACATATTGAACGAAACCAGAATACAATGTTATGTTCATGTTCTAAGACTTGCCTGTACTTGCTTATTAATTAAAATTGACTTCACCTCTATGTCATACTAATCCATCGTCCCATTTGCTATATTTTAATAATGTACCAGTAGGGGGTGTGACGTCACGCTTAGAAATATAGTTGCTATATATGGGACAGCTAAGCTGTCCGCCATTTCAGTTCGCACAAGACACCGCCAAATGTGGCTTGCACGTCCCAGTTTTATTGTTTTTCAAAATAAATATAAACTATTTAGCACGCCTTAATTAAGCCTTAACTTGTTAAAGACTCCACACAACAAATAAAGTATGACTTCTATGAAAAATTAACAGAAGTAATAGATAGTATCCCCAGAAACCGAGAGATAATTATTACAGGTGATATGAATTCTAGAATCGGAACAAAGATGCAGGATGAAGTAGTAGGGCAATTTGGAGAACAGATCGTTAACAACTCATGAGAAATGCTCATTGAATTTTGTAAACAGTATGCTATGAGGATTATAAATGGATTCTTTGAACATAAAATGATTCACAGATACACATGGGAAAGACCATCGCTACAACAGAAGTCTATATTAGATTACTTTATTACCAAACAAAACAGCAGAAAAAATCAACACCAAATTGAAAATGAACCAAAGAATGTAACTGAAGAAGACAATAAAATACAGAAGTATAAACTACATCTAATGCAACAACCCAGCATCAAACATCTGTATCAAAATCGCCTAAAATAGAACTAGAAAAACATCAATAAACGAAGACATAGAAACGGAATATGAGAATATTAAAACTGCACTACATTCAGCAGCAATGCAAGCTCTGGGTCCAGTACCCCACAAGAAAAACAGACAAAAACCTAACTAGTTTACAGAGGAAATAGAAGAATTGATAAAAGAAAAAAAATAAGAGTTTCAACAACTGGTTAACACTAAGAAATGATGAAAGTCGAGAAATTTACAAAAGGAAAAATAGAAACGTATAAAGAAAAATAAAAGAGATAAAAAACCAGTTCTGGGAACAAAAATGTAACCAAATTGACAGCTTAATTGGCGAAGCACAATCAACGGAGGTATGGAGAACCATCAAACAGATGAAATTTAATGAGACAAATAAAACTTTCAATCCAATAAGCATTAATGAGTAGGAAAACTATTACACTAATCTATTAACAGAGAATCGGATATATCAAAGCAATATACCAGTAGTACAAAATAATCAAACATCCAATTAAATATAAAAAAGACGAAGTTGAGACACAACTGAAGAAAATGAAAAACGGCAGATCCCTGGGTCCAGATAACATACCGGTTGAATTAATCAAAAATGGTGGAGAAGAAATCATCAACAGATTAACAAGATTATTGAATGAATGCTGCAAGTGGACTAAAACGCCCCAGAAATGAAAACAAGCTTATCTTGTTCCGACTTTTAAAAAGGGTGATAGAAAAAATCCAGGCTGCTACAGGGGTCTTGTGTTATCAGTAGCATAAGTCGTCTTTTTGGAAAAATATTGAACTACAAACTTAATAATGATATGACAGAAAAAATTAGCGAAGAACAAAGTGGATTTACTTCGGGACGCTCATGTGTCGATAAACTATTTATTCTACAACAACTTGCGGAAAAAAGAATATCTACAGGAGAAGAACTACATTAGCCTTCATTGACTTAAAGAAGGCGTATGATACCATACCTAGACAAAAACTTTGGGAAGCTCTAAAATTTAATTATACAATTAAAATTTTAATGCTTATGTTTAGCAGCCTCGGATATATTAGTAAATATTTTCAATGTAGTAATAGACGCTGCTACATTTCCTTCTAAGAAGTGAAATCCCATTACTTCAGCCTCCTCGTACCATCTTGCTAATCGAGGACAATAGCTGTACTCAAAAGTAAATCAAAACATAACCTTATTGCAGGATTGTTGTGTCAGAATTATATCTTATCTACATTAAACTTGTTTGTAAAAGAGGTCTTTTTGTTTACTCTAAGCTCATCAATCACACAATAACTGTACATTAAGATTGTGTTGTTGTTTACTTCCTAGAGTATAGGATTGAAATGAGATAACATTGTTCAGTTTTATAGCAATAGTAGTGAAGGTATGAATCGGAAAGAGAAATTACGAAATGTTGTTAGGCAACCCGCACATCACGAAACACGGCTCTTTAATTTGTTTCGAGTATAAACAATTACCTGGAAAATATTTAAATACTGTCGCGCCAATTAAAATTTGTAATTTTACGTTCACATTCTAGGATTGCCTTAATTTATATGCCACAGTACCCCTTGTTTCTATTTTCTGTACTCAAAGATTTGCTTCCCAAGACTGATTTGATGTAGATACTACTGACATAACCTGCACATAAGTGAGGATATTTTTTACTCGTCAATCAGTTACATGTTGAGCATTCTCAATTCAGTATTAGTAAGAGACGTCACGCTTAGAAAGTAACAGTAACTACCTTACATGTTCAATACTTGTAAAAACATTTCTTCCGCATTGAGAATATGCTGCACTAAATTATAGTACGAAATATTGCAAAAGTGACAAAAACAGTAAAACTGATAATAACAGCAAGATTTAATTTGATTGATTGTTCTTATATTTTATGGACGCCATTTTTAATTCTTTCTGTATAAAATTGACTATGTAAGTTCTAAAAAACTATTTTATAATTGTACAATAAAATTTTAATGCTTATGTTCAGTCGCCTCGGATATATCAGTAAATATTTTCAATGCAGTAATAGATGTTGCTACGTTTCCTTCTAAGAAATGAAATTCCATTACTTGAGCCTCCTCATAAATTTCGCCAATTGAAGACAATAGCTGTACTCAAAAGTAAACCAAAACATAACCTTATTGTAGGTTTGTTGTGTCAGAATTATATGTTATCTACATTAAACTTGTTTGTAGACGAGGTGTACATTAAGGTTATGTTGTTGTTTACTTTCTAGATTATATGATTGAAATGACAGTGTTATAACAATAGTAGTGAAGGTATGAATCGGAAACAGAAATTACAAAATGTCGTTAGACAACCCGCTCATCACGAAACACCGCTCTTTTTACTTTCCCATACCTTATAGGTATAGGGTATTACTTTCCCATACCTTATAGGTATAGGGTAAGTATTGAATTCATGAAAATTTTCGAAATCGAGATTTTAACGGAAATATTCGTTTTGGGTCTCTAGGAACCCAAAAAAGTGGTTTTTAAAAAATGTCTGTCTGTGGGTGG
>JABXWE010027139.1:0-22581 GCA_014611495.1 Limonius californicus | reverse complement strand
GGGGGGGGGGGGCGGTTAATGACTGTAATCCGACACAGGTCGTGAAAACAATTTCACTAAATTGTCTTTGCTAAAGCGCAATACTCTGGTAACAGTAAATCCCGCTCAATGTCGAGAATATTCTGCCCCAGGCAAGAAAAGGGCCAAACCAATTCCAACTCAAAACCAGGTGTGTTCACCCTCAGAAGCTTGAACTGACTCACTTTCAGTACTTGACGTCGGCGCTGAGGTCTTAACGAGCAACCTGGTCGAACGGAGATCTTTAGTTGACTGCCGAAAAAAAAAACTAACGTAAACGGCCAGCAGCTGGAAGATTTCACCATATTGCGAAATATGTTGCAAGAATTCTAGAACCAAATCTTCCACGTGGAACTTCCGGGGGAAGCCTAGAAATTTCAGGGCCATTTTGCAAACAAAGAATTCTAAGAACTGTTTTCGATCGGCATATAGACTAAACATACTCGTTCGCGGTCCCTTAAGTTCCGAAAAAGTGACCTCCTATAAATTAACCTTTGCAAATAATAAAATAATAATAAACTTATGAGCGGGAATTAAAATAAGACTTCAATTCACAAGAAGCGGCAAAACTAAACGAACGTTACACTGTCGTAATGTTAACTTGCTGTGCAGAAAATGGCGAATTTTCCGGTACACTATCAACGAAATGAACAGACGTTGTCGAAAGCACGTAGATCAACATATTGCTCAATAATTATTTGCAACAAACCTTCAAATTAATCTGTATCAGGAGATGCAGAGCAATGTTACTTTTTTATATGTACTGCTTGCAAGCAAAAAGTATTATCGCGAAAGATAATATACGACTTTCTCACTTTCATCCAGTGAAACTTCCAATTGAACTCGTTTTTAATTGAGCTTTTGAGTTAGGTGTTACCATAAGTTTTAAAAAAACTGCGAAGCAACCAAATATGTTGGTGGTCGGTTATGCAGAACATTATGTATAATGGGAAATGGGAGTTGTGGTTTGCACATAGGTAAAGATATGCAGCCAAGATTGCTACTTTGAACTGCTGTTGCAGGATAATTCAACGCAGCATCGCATATCTCCCGCGTCAGCGTAATGTCAGATTAATAATTCTCTTCCAGAATAAAACTAAAACCTGAGCCAAAGAAGTGTAATTACATAATTCTTGGCGCTGAATAATAGAATTCTGCTTCTAACAATACTGTAGACTCGTAAAACCAGTCAAGCAGCAGTCATTTAATATTTCGTTCTTTACACTATCAATTTTAATTATTACGATATTTTACAACATTTGCAGAATATCTTCAAGTTTAATTAGGATGTAAAAAAGACGCTCACTATCTTAAGATGATGTGCTCAATGATAAACACCTAATATGATTCACATTATATAAAGAATTGTATCAGGTAGGCAGAAGATTAGGTATAATCCTGTTTATGTTATCTTTTAGCAAAAAATCAACTTAAATAATAAAGTCGGTAATTGAGTCACTAAAGATTCATACCCACACAACTGACACAATTAGTAAATAAGAAGCAAGAATGTGTAACAGTTATATAGGTTCTCCCCTAAAAATAGGGGAGGATTACATCCAGAAATATTTGAATAAGAAGAAGATATAGGTTAGAAAATAATATAAAAATGTAGAAATTCCAGTTTTTACTTTACATTCTTCATTATATTAGGTATTTTACTACACCGAACAACAACAACAAACGCATATAACGTGTTCGAATATTGATTCATTCTTTTTCTTTTATTTGTATATACAATACCTTCTAGCAGCTCTAAAGTTTTAACCTTTAAGATGTCCCGCAGCGGACTCTCATTCCACAACTTTAATATTTTTGAAATAATTTCTAATTGGGCCGTCGATCGCTGTAGCGCATTACAGTAGTCTCCTGAAATATCCTAATAATCATCAGTTATAGCTTGTTTCATTGTTGTCACTGTTGCGGACTGATAGTCCGCGCGCAAACCCTTTTGCACCTAGATTATGAAAAGTCGGATATCATTGTATTATTATCAAAGTTAAGTGTGTACTTCCTTCGTAAAAATGTCTTAACATCTTAAAGCTTTTTAGATGTGCTCGTGGGAAAAAGAATAAGCGATATTTGAAAAACCTTGTGTTAGAATGCTTGACTGAGAATTATACAAGAAAAATACAAAAACTGTTGATTATGACGATAAATAAGATGAATCAGAAGAGGATAATCTAGAAGCACAAAGAATCGTTATGCTCTGGAGAGGATGATAAAATACCACTTCAGGGACCAACGTTCATACCAAAAGACTAGACAACCATATGGTCTAAACGTCCAATACCTAGACATGGAAGAACTAGGAGAGAAAACTTAGTAAAGCATTTACTGGGTGTGAAACCACCTGTGAAAAATTTGAAGAAGGAATCAGAAAATTGGGACACCTTTTTTCGTATACAATTTTTAATATAATTGTGGAATCCACGAATCAAACATACAAGCTAATCGTGTTCATTATCAATAAGGAAGAGATGCTAGAGATACGGACTTATTAGAAATCAAGGCGCTGATTAATTCAATCTGTATTTATATAGAGTTCTAAAACCTAATCACCTCAACCTTAACGAACTGTAGAACAATAATGGTACAGGAGTTTAGACTTACGATGTCTCAACAAAAATTTCCTTTTCTTTTGCAAGTTATAAGGTTTGATGATGCAAATACGAGTTCTTGATAATTTCGTCAACAGCTGTCAAACTGCATACTCACAGTTTGAAAAACTCGAGGCATTTCGCAGCAGGTGCAGTTTTTGTCAATATATTTCCAGCAAACCTGCCAGATATGACACAAAGGTATTTGCACTGGTTGAAACCAAAACATTTTTGTACGATCAATTTGGAAGTTTATGTTGGCTGGAAACTTGAGGGACCCTTCCTAATTAGTAACTCGCCAAAAGATGTCGGTCAAAGACTTTGTGAAGCGTTAAGAGGAACTGGCAGGAATGTTATAGTTGATAATTTATTTACTAGCACGGAACTTATTGAATATCTGAAATTAAATATTTATATTTCACTCTTCTAACTACAATGAGGAAAAACAAAAGGGAGCTGCCCACAGAAATCTTTTAAATCGTCACCCACTATCTAGCGTGTTTGCTATCCAAAAACAATGCGCCATTGGTCTCTTACATTACGAAGAAGTATAAAAAAGTTTCATTGGTATCGAGTATTCATTATGACGATCAAATCGACGAAAACAAAAATACGCCGGAAATAATTATGGTTTACAACCAGGCCAAAGGGGGCGTGACTGCGTTGATAAGTTGGGTGAGGCTTGTGATATTTCAAGAAACATTCGAAGATGACCCATGATCATTTTTACTCCTTGCTGAATTTTGTTGGAATTATTACTTTCGTCATATATTCAACGGACAACTCCATGTGGAACATTCGAAGACGACAATTACTATGAAAATTATCTTTTCAACTAACTGATAATCATTAATCACCTTAGCCTCCGTGCAATTCAGCGTATTCCAGACATAATGAAACTTCGAATGGGGAATTTTGGGAATTGAGGCACCTCCACCACCTCCGGTTGCGGCTTATGGGTGTGGTCGTTGTAGCTATTGTGATCGGAAGAAAAACAAACCAACACGATTGTCGTGCAAGAAATGTCAAAAATTTGTGTGTTTGGAGCATTAATTGAATGTTTGTCGTGATTGCTCTCTTCTTGAAGATGATAGCGAATGATGTTATGTTTTCTACTATTATCTTTTAAAAGCTTTTAGTGTTATTGTGTTTATAGTTTTAGTTTAAAAGTGTTTCTTTTTATTGTTCTGTGGAATTAAATTATGATATAAGATTTTTTAAGGTTTATTTTGTAGTGAAATATGAAACAGCATTTTTAAGGATACTGTGTATTTTTTTTTCAAAAATGAGTCTGCTATATATGGCTAATTCCTATTACGATGTGACAGTCTGTGCGACCTTTATTGTCTCAAAAATAGGCGCGAAATTTAAATCTGTTGCAATTACTAATAATAACATATTCATGTATTCACTAATGAGAGGACTGTCGATATAGAAACAATTTAAAGCATTTATTTCGGGGCGATTTTGAAAACGCTTCATCACAGTTCGTCATCGTCGCCGTCAATAGCTTTTGATCTCACACTGCTGTGCACCAGTCTCTTTTATTCTACGTGTTTCTCCTCAGCAGTAAGGTAGAAACACAAGTGTTCTACAAGCCAACAAAGGACAAAAATTCCAAAGAAAATTTTTGGCATTTAGATCCCACAGTTGCCAGCCAGATTGGGAAATCGTGTGTGGTGAATTGCAGCACAGTTCTCTTTGTGCTTCAACATATTTTGTAAATTTTATAAACAAAGTTTATAATAATGCCACCAACATACATACGATTGTAATGTCACTAAAATTTATTCAACTGGTATGAAACTTTCACGGCAACCACTGTAATTACATCGAAACGGCCTTTAAATGTACTCTTATCTTTGATCGTATCAAAAATAAAATTCTTAGACACAAAACAATAATATGAGGATGAAAAATTGTTTGAGAAAATAGAGTATAAGCTCTAGCCTCCTCATCCCCCAAATGGTATATCTGCGAAAACCCAATAAGCACTAGAAAAGTATCGCCAAAATATAAAGCGGATGTTTTCGTATTGATTAGTTAAACTTAGAGTGGATGTTGATAAATTAAAAATATTTTCGTTGTGTTAATATTAAAAAAACTGGGAGTTTTTACATTAAAATACGTTATTGCCTAACATGGTGTTATCGCGTACATCTTTTATTAACGTTATCACGGACCTGAGATCATTTAACACTGAAACTGCATTAAACCGTAAAATAGATTTGACACCGGGTTAATAGCTGCAAGATAACGAATTCAGTGGAGTGAATAATAAACAAAGGTCTATGGCAGTTTTTTGAGATTGACGGTTTCTGGAAGCTAGAAATACCTGAAACTGTTATGAACAAAATCAAGTAAGAACTGTTTTCTACAACTAGTTGTGTATTCTTATTATTTATTGGTGTTATAGGTATATTTTTAAATAGAGATCAGATACAACAGCAAATCTTGTCTTTATAGTTGTAAAAAAAACATTATAGTTTTACGAACAATTAAAATGTGTGAATACCAAAACGCTGAGTTGGTATAATATTTTAACGTTCTAATACAGCTATTATAAAATTTAAAGTGAAGAAGTTTAACTTCCAATAACTATAACTCTGCGACGATACATTTTTGGATCTTTTCCCGTTGTTCAGATGTTCTAAATCCCTCTTTACTGTACAGACGAAGTAAAGCACAGTAAGGGTAAATATATTTAAAATAAAAGGTAGAAGTTCGGGGATGGCAGTCCTACAAGAATAGCCTGCAAACCAGCAAGCAATTGGTAGACATTGATGGGATATTCTTAAAGAAAAACACTATGTTGAAGTAGCCCTTGGAACTGAAAACCAATGCAATTCATTACACCATGTAGTAAAAGGTTTGGTATTGAATACTACCAAATACTATCATACTTTTAACCAATTCGAACCTTTGTGGGACTTGCTTATATCGGTACATCATAATACTTCTGGGAAGCATAAAGCAGTTACTGTCGAAACAAATCGATTTTTAATACTTTGTTAATAGTTCAATTATCCGGCTGCGTCAGTTGCTGAGTGGATTGAGTAGTTCAGTAGCTGTCGTTGCCGGTCCTAAGCCCGGGTAAAGGAGGAAGGTTTGTGGGCAAGGTTAGCACCCTACCTGCAGTAAAAACGAAACATGCTCAAAGAAATGTCAACTGGTCTCGGAACAGGACGGATCATACGACGACAGACAAGGCAAGAAAAAGGGACAAAGAAAAGGAAAATACTACGAATAGCTACATGGAATATCGGTTCGTGGAACACGAAGTAGTAACAGAGTTAGAAGAACACACCAGAGACATATGTACACTCAGTGAAACAAAAAAAAAAGGCAAAGGAACTGCAATGAGAGGAAATTACCTTCTAGCATATAGTGGCGTAGATAAACACATAAGAGCGCACGCAGGAGTTGGTATACTCATACACAGAAAATACATAAACAATATAGTAGACACCAAATATATTAATGAAAGAATAATGCTAGTCACCTTAAACATTGATGGAAAACAAATAAATATAATTTCAATTTATGCACCAGACACAAATAGCGGAAAACAAGAAAGAGAAGCATTTTATGACGCACTCCAAGTACTACTTAATACAATACCAAAACGAGAAAATATTTACTTGATGGGGGATTTTAACGCACGCATTGGGGATACTGTAATACCAGGAGTCAAACAAAAATGAACCGACTATAAATGATAGCGGGGAAGAATTGATAGACTTCTGCACCATGAACGAACTCAGAATGAACAACTCCTTCTTTGACCATCCGACACAGCAGAAAATAACGTGGTCTAACAGTAGGGGGCAGAATTAGCCCGACAGCTATAGAAGCACCGCGCTTCAAAATAGTGCCCCAAAATTATTCACAAAAATAATATTGCAAAAAATGAAACCGCACCTAGAAGTAGAAGCCAAGAAGGTTTCCGTAAATATAGTTCAACAACAGATGCAATATTTATATTATGTCAGATTGTCGGAACACCAGTCAAACACAACTCTCCAGCTTTTCTTTGTTTCGTAGATCTAAACAGTCATTCGACCAAGTATATCTGTACAATATAAAATTTTTGCTACAAGTAGAAAGACATTCGTCGAAATTAGCTAGAACAATTAAAGAAATAAATGACAACACTATGACGATAATTACGGTGGATGGTCAAATAATGGATCTTCTTTTTGGGATGCCTCCTCCTAATAGAGGTTGGCGACAACATCATCAAATGTTTCTCAATATTCAGTTGTTCTGAATAAGGTTCCCATATTCAATTCGGTCCATTATTTTATATTTTTGTGCCTGGAGTACTTTTTCTACTAGGCCAGCTTCTTCCTTCTATTTTATGAAATAATCAACTGAAGAAGATCATATTTCTGGTTTCGGAGTATATGACCAAAATATGCAGTTTTATGTTATTAATGGTAGTCAACATTTATTGTTTCTCTGCTAATCGTTCTGAAAATTCCAATGTTACTCATGTAGCCGGCCTATGTAATATACACATCTCAAATGTTCGAGCTGGGTTATTATGGATTTTTTTAGGGTCTAGCTTTCGGCGCCGTATAACAGTAATAGCCTTATATACCACTGTATCAATCTCCACCGCAGTTCTATGTTGCAATTGTGATTACACAGAAACGTTTTCATATTAAGAAATCCATTTCTGGCTATTTCTATTCTAGTCTTGACCTCTTGATCTCAGTCAAGTTCGTCATTTATTGTACAACACAGGTATTTGAAACTGTGAACTTGAAATCGTTAAAATATTTCTATTTCTACTGATTACCAGAACTTTGGTCTTGTAGATACGTATGTTGATTTCCCAATTTCTGCTTTCCAGGTCATTTCGGTTATAAATCTTCTTCGCTATCTAATGTTATAGCTGTGTCGTCGACATAGCGAATATTATTGATTGGTATCCCGTTGATTTTGACGTCTTCGAGTGCCTTTTCAAAATAAATATTGAAGAGCAAGTATGCACCTTTGCCTGGCGCCTCTTTGAATGTTTATTTCTTTACTTACATTTTCTCTATCAAGGCCAATTTCTGCTTGTTGGGCAATATAAATTCTTTATATTTAATATGTTCTTTTGGCCCAAAGCAATCTTATTCACTGTGTCATATTATACTCCGCCGAAGGCTTTGCTAAGATCAATAATAGATCTTTGTTTTGGTCTCCACAGTTTTGAGCGAGGACCTGCATTGAAGACAACGCCTCAGGTGTACCCAATCCATTTCAGAATCCAAACTGTCTACTTCCCACATATTTCTCACATTTTTTGTAAATTCGGATACAAGTGACATAATCTTTAATAATATTGGAATACGACAAGTTGACTCTTTGGGTCCGGAATTATTTAGTATAACGATGGATAAATTAATAAAAGCATGGACAATATCCGCGGATATAAAGTAGGAAATATCTAAATATGGGTAGTCTGCTTTGCAGACTATGCAGAGCTCCTTACCAACACAGAAGACGATCTTCAACGACTCTTGTACAAATTCACCAATGCAGCGGAAAAAATAATATGGAAGTGTCAACCACAAAGATAAAATAAGTTGTTATAGCCAAAGAACCCATTTTATGCATACTGATAGTATAATAGCAAATTATAAAACAAATATTGAATGTACAATACCTAGAGGTAGAGCTATCCAGCGACCGATATCCGTACAAAGGAGTGAAGCAGCAAACATTAACAGGGGCTAGATTGATTGATTGATTGGTGACGGGGAGGGGTGTCAGCCCTTTAACACTGCGGCCTGTTGGGCCTATTGTACATCCCCTTCAGTCGCTAGTCGCTGCCAAATAGGTCCGTCCCCTTTATCAGGTCTAGGAAGTTATTGATCAGGCTGGCCTGCGGTTGTATCTCGTTGGGATTAATACCCTCAAAGATTTGGTATCTTCTACGAGCTAGGGCTTCGCATTGTAATATTATGTGGGAGGCTGTTTCCTCTTCCTCGCCACACAGTCTGCATATAGGTTCTTCGCTAAATAATCCTATGTTGTAGAGTGTTGTCTGAAGTGCAAATGTCCCGTTAGGAGTCCTGTCACTACTCCAATTTGAGTCCTACTAAGTTGTAGGACTGTTTTGGTAAGCTTGTGGGGATGGTTACCCATCATAGTTTTACTTTGTCTTTGTCGAAGTGAGAGTCTCCAGTGTTCCGAATGTTTGGTTACGATCCATTCGTTGACTGCTCCTCTCACTGTCCGTTTAGTCAGACCGGCCACAGGTTCAGGCCCTGTGAACGGTGCCTCAGATCCTAGTTTTGCTAGTTTATCTGCATTTTCATTTCCTCCAATGCCTCTATGCCCTGGCACCCACACAAGATATACCTTGTTAGAGTTTGCCAGTGTTAGGAGACTACGAAGGCAGTTCCAGACAAGTTTTGACTTAATCTGGTTTGAGCTCAGTGCCTTCAAAGCTGCCTGACTGTCCGAGATAATAAGGATGGTTTTGTTTGTATAGCCCCATCTTATGTTCTCTTCTATTGCTGCTAGAATTGCATAGGTTTCAGCTTGGAATATTGTGGCATTTTGGCCCAGAGATATGGCCCAGAGAAGTACTATATCTTGGTCTGCTGCCGTATACGCCAGCTCCGGTTCCGTTGCTCGTGTGTGAACCGTCTGTGTACCACACTACGCTTTTTAGCAAGTTTGGTGGTTCCCCTTGATCCCATTCTTCACGGTTTATCCGTACTTCGAAGGGTTTGTGAAATGTGTTTAATTTCGGGTCAGATACCACATTTATTATTTTGGAGTGTCCCCATGTGTATTGGGTGCTTCTCCAATTAGCCGTGCAGTTTAGGCGATACGCTCCCATACGTGCCTCACCCTTGATTATTTTGTCAAGAGGAGGAAGTTGCAGGAGAGCTTCTAGTGCTGCTGTCGGAGTGCTTCTGAATGCTCCAGTTATGCAGAGACAAGCCAGTCTTTGTACACTAAGAAGCTGGTTTATTGTTTCTCTTTGATTTACCTTGGGCTACCATACTAGTGAGCCATAGGTTTTTGTCGGTCTTATCACCGTTGAGTAAAGCCAATGTACCATGTTTGGTTTTAATCCCCATTTATTTCCAAAGGCTCTTCTTGCCATCATCAAGGTTGTTTTTGCCTTGTTAATGGTCCTTAGCAAGTGTTGGTTCCAGGTCAATTTGGTGTCTAGAATCACACCCAAGCATTTGACCTCCCCCTTGATTTGCAAGGTTTCTCCGAGGAGTTCCGGAGGATATATGCCTCCGTGATTTCTCTTCCTAGTGAATGGTAAAAGGCTGGTTTTTGCAGGATTTAGTGTAAGGTTTTCCTTGTTGCACCATGCCTCGACCTTATTCAGAGCAGTTTGCATTATCTCTGAGATTATATTGCCGAATTTACCCTCTATAAGGACGACTATATCATCTGCATAACCAAGGGTAAAGTAGCCTTTGTAATTCAGGTTTATGAGGAGTTCGTTTATAACCAGATCCCAAAGTAAGGGGGATAGTACCCCTCCTTGCGGGCATCCTCTGGTTACAGACACCTCCATCTTTTCGCCACATAATGTGGCTTGTACTTGTCGGCTTTGTAGCATGTTCTTTATCCACCTGCATGAGATGTCGTCAATACCATGTCTCTTAGCCGCTTGAATCATTGATTCAAAGGAGGTGTTATAAAAGCCCCCTGTATGTCAAGGAAGGCTCCTAGAGCTATTTCCTTGTTTTGTAGGCAGCGCTCTATCCTTTTTACCAGGCTATTGAGAGCGCTTTCACATAATTTTCCTGGAAGGTAATCATGCTGGTTTTGATCTAGAGGTTTCTCTATGAGGGCCCCTTCCCTTATATGCCTTTCTACCAGCTTTTCCATCGTTTTCAGAATGAACGATGATAGACTTATTGGTCTAAATACCTTAGCTTGGGGGTATGAATTTCGACCTGGCTTTGGTATGAAGACCACTTTGACAGGTCGCCAGGTTTGAGGTATATGCCCTAGTGCAAAACAGGGGCTAGAGAAGTAAAGTAAAAATATGCAAGTCAGTGGAGAGACGGACATTGGTACACGGGGCGGAGACGTCAAAAACCAAAGAATTACTAAGAACCGTCGAAATGAATACATTAATAACGATAATCGGTAAAACACGCTTACAACAGGGTAAGAAATCAAGCCATCAGAGATGGATGTGGTATACCCGATGTAGTAACACTTAAAATGAAGAACGGCCGAATAGAACAACCACGGAAACAGAGTCAGTAACGAAAGAAAAATAACAACGGCGCATGACAAAAAAACCACTAGGAAAACGGCACGCGGGAAGACCATTGAAGGTATAGGCCAAAAGCTGGACACCATAGAGAAAGTGTGCAGATAAACCGGCTGTAAGCCTAAAGTGAAAGAAGTTAAAAATGAAAAACATTTTAAGTTGAAAATGATTATTCAGTTTCAAGTCAAGCTTGAGGGCATAAAAACAAAATTAAAAGTACGGAAAATTAAGAACAGCCAACTATTAGACACGGTGTTCGTCGTGCAACGTAAGCTAGGAAAACGGTTCTAGCTTTGTGTATTGTTTTCAGTAAGCAGTAATTTGTCGACCTTTTAGTTCATTCAGAAATTGCAGCTGTAACTCTAACATTAAATGTTGTTAAACAGTTACGAAAAAGGCACGCTTATAAATATAAACAGAATAATTATGCAACCTGCATAAATGAACATAGTCTGGAAATAATATTACAATTTACTAAAATCGAGATAATTAATTATAAACACAACCACTACAAATACTAACGTATTGTAGATAAATTATAAAAAAGAGACTGTCAAGATTAGAATAAAGTAGAGTTCTTGTGACGAAGGTCTCGTTTCATTGTCCGGACAGATAACTTGACCAAGTTGACATATCCGGAATTAAGTATAACAATCGTTGTATTTAATTATATAATAAAGAGGTTGAAATTATGATGTTTAATATATGGAATGTATAAAGCCGCAACTAATATTCAACGCAGTAATGAGTTCTCACCTTTGCACACCTTTCCACTTTCGTTTATGCATTTCTGGGGCACATTTGTTTGCTTGAAGGGAATATTGCCAACCACAGCTTGCCCTTAACGACCTAAATTTCAAGTAGTTTACATAATTTTGTACACACTAAGTGGACCACAAATTGTTATAACCAGATTTTACAGCCCTTTCTTGAACAGAGAATTTGCCTTGAAGCTATTCAAATTTATTAAATACCTTCGCATATTTCTATTCGTAATTAGTAATTTCGTGCGCAGCTTGGCAAGGTAAATTGCAAATGTTTTGAATTCCTTAGACAGACGGATATCGGTACCATTAACTACAGGAAAGTTCTTTCGCCATTATCTCCTGAAATGAATGTACACATTCCAGATAGAACTAATTTAGCCACGTCAGGAAGCACAATTACAATTTTCTTATAAGTTTTCAAGTCGTGGCAGTTGACCCTTGCAAAGAGTCATATGACAGAAAATTTAGTTAAAGAAACTTTCGGGAAAGGCGAGAGGTAATATTGGAAGTGAAAATCAGGAAACTTGAAGAGATACGTGGCCGGACAATAAAAACATTGGAACATAGAAGGAAATAGATAGTGAATGATAGAATGGATCACATATTTGAAAACAGAACTACTTTAACAAGACAAACTACAGGAAATAATATACGTAATGTAAAATATAGAATTATTGAAATAGCTAATGATGATTAATAATATCGGTTAAACAAAATTGATCGTTGTTGATTATGATCATGAAAACAAAGACCAATTTTGATAATGTTCAATTAGAATAGATTCTGTAAAGTTGTATTGTGGCTAAATTCTATCTTTCGTTAAGGTAAATGCTATTCATAGATTTGATGTTGACGTATTGTCGTCCAGTTAAAATAGATATAAATTAGGAATAATGTCACCGCCACAATTATTTTACTGTCTACATACATTCTTAGTCACAATTAGACGAACCGTATATTATTTTATTGAATTTGAGTATGTTGCTTGAACGCAAAGCAGCGACGTATTTATTTAATGCAGCTGAGGTAGAAGCGGCATCATTTTATTAGAATTCGAATACTGAATCAATTTCGCCTGAAATTATTTCAAAGTGTGCTTGAGTTTTGATATAATGCAATAAATTCAAGCTCATATCTTGTAAATATATTATCTTTACCAAATGAATTCCACATCTTCTGCAAGCGCGACGTTTTGAAATATGATTTTGATGTCACATTAGTATTTCAGTCTTGCAGTAAAGTTTATATGGATCCGACATAACTAAAAAAGCAAAAGCATAATAAATGGGGGCATTCTGCTTTCTGAAATATGGGGCAGAGATACCGCGGTACTGAATGGAGTCTACAGCAAAATATCAATAACTTTAGAGTGATTAAATGCTTTGCATTTCCAAACTTTGTTAATTAGAGTCGCTAGTGATTGAACTGTAAGAGCAGCTGAACCTGAAATCAACTTAGTAATTGAGTTGCATTTAGAAATTAACAACTATATGCAACATTGTCATAATAGGTTGCCATTAAAACCATTACAAGAAGTGATAATTTATATTTCGTTGGTAACTCGCAAGCAAACCGTATAGTTCCAACGCTTTCATGTTCAAGTTAATTAAATTAGATATCCGCTCAACAAACTCTTAAAAATTATTAGCGTAGCTTGTTAAAACTCTAATTAAAAATTTGCATACGAGTACCTGTCTTACTTGGCGAAATTTGCAGCCCCAGAACTCAGTAGCATGTTTTATTAATTTGCAACTGACGGTTGTTATAAATATCACATAGTATTTATCAACAAGAATATCCGTTTTTACTTAAGCAACCTGGATTGCTGCAAAATCGTTTGTTACGCAGTCGACTATACGAGGCGTGTCCGGAATCTAAGGTACCAAAGACTTAAAAATTTTGTAACAAACAAGATTTATTATAATACTTATTAAACTACATCTACATGTATATATGTATACTACTTTGCCACATAATCGCCCTTAAGATCTAGACACGTATTCCACCGTGGAACGAGTTTGTACACCCGTCTCAAAAAACGTCGTGTCCAAAGAGCGCATCAATTGTTTCGTAGCAGGAATCACTGCATCGTAGCTCTGAAACCTCTTACCGCCCAAAAATCTCTTCAGCGGGCCAAACAACCAATAATCTGAGGGGGCTAAATGTTCCAACACTTCCCACTTGAACGACTTAAGAAGATTTCTCGTTTCTTTTGGTGTGTGTGGTGCAGCGTTGTCGTGGAGAAATTTAACACCACGCGTTAAAAAACCTTGCAGCTCTCAAATTTCACAGTTTCACAATAACGTGTAGCATTAACAGTTCCACCATATCGTATAAATTCGACAAGAAGTAATCCTTCGGCTTCCCAGAAAATGGTTGCAAGGGCTTTTTTCGCTGAAAGATTTTGTCGAAACTTTGTTCGAGGAGACGTTGTGTGTTTCTACAAATCGAATCAACTTTACTTTCAGGTCTAGTATGGTGAACCCCTGTTTCGTCACCTGTAGCAATATCCATTATAACGCTCGGATTTTCGTTGTAACGGATAAGATTTTGGAGGCAGATTCCTATGCGAAGGTCTCGATGATGATCTGTTAAACATTCCGGAACCCAGCGTGCTGAAATTTTTTTGTAACCCAATATTTGAGTCAAAATCTCGTGATTAACTATTTTCGGTATTCCTAGTGTAACTGCCATATCTCTCACTTTAAGTCTGCGATCTGTCTGAAACATTTAGCCGATTAATGTTTTCGACTGTAACCGAAATTCGTGGTCTTCCAGATCTTTTTACATCGCGCAAATCGACCCTTCCTTCATCAAATTTTTTACACCATACCGAAACCTGCTTACACGATATTACAGTACCATACGCAGATACAAATTCTCTGTGAATGTTACACACCGGGATTCTTTTTGCATGAAGAAACCGAATTATTCGAATTTCGAATGGCATATTTACACTAATTTCTCAGCTATTTATTAATCAAAAACGTTCAACGTTTCACAGATTGTAGTACAAACGTGTATGATGTTTATTTGGTTGTAGCGTTTTGACAGAAACAAAACAGAGCAGAGTGAAAAACAATGGTACCTTAGATCCCGGACACGACTCGTATTACTACGGTTCGATAAAAAGTTAACAATAGAAGAATAGATAACGCTTGTTAGTTATAATGGTTTTAGAAATTATTGACTAATTCAAGTAATGTATGGACTACCAAAACAGACCGATATAGAAATTCCTTTAATTTGAGCAAAATACATCATTTGTTTAAAAAGATTGTAGTAGTAGATCAGTAGATACGTTTTAAAAATATATTTACATTAAATGTTCTCCTAGTTTTACTTTTAAGTAATTGTTCTATGAGTAGTAGGATAGCATAATGGCATCACGGAATACACACAGTGATATTATCCTATTCCTTGGAGCTAACCTCCTCATAAGTTAATGGGCCACATCTTTTGCTGGGAGGAATGTTATGTAGCAGGCTGGACGCAAGGGTTTAGCTGAGCTTGTAGCCTCAGAAGATGGTTATTACATTTTTACATTGTATTACATACTTTTTGCACTGTTAGTATTTCAAGATCAGTATGCAGTGTCCGATTACCACCGTACTAAGAAGCATTCGTGCTCATTCTCAGCATCTTGGACTGAGCACGTAAAATAATGTTGACGTTCGATATACAGGTACAGCCCCATAGTTCAATACCGTACGTCCAGATTGGTTTAACTATCATCTTCTAAAGAAGAATCATATTTTCTAGAGACAAACACGATAATGTTTGAAATTACATTTAAACATAATAAGTATATTGGAGAAAAATAACTGTCCGACTCCATACATCCACTAAATGTTCTGATGTTGGTGGTTTTCATTTTAGCATGTTGACCCTACTAGCATACTAAATAATGATTTGGTATTGGTAATCATTGTACTGTTTGCTGTTATTTTATGCTAATACATGCATGGTAATGAACAAACTGGTTTTGTTTGTACGTTAGTATGATTCATTTGTTTAAAATATACAGCGTAACATCATCATATTCCCTTTTCCCATGATATTTCGTCAATACAATATTTCCATTTACCAGGTATTGCATAAGTACGACGTCACCGTGTGTCTCACAACTTGTACATTGTACAACTGCTGCATACGCGTTACAGCGTTGTTCGGGGTTTTGTTGTGGCACAATAATATACTATTAAGAGTCCAGTGAGGGCTTAGTTGACACAGTGTTCGCTTTTTGGGTAAAATATCGAATACGATTTAAGTTCGACTGCCCAATATCACCAGGCAACGTATACAAATCTTATACTGCAACCCACCATACACAATTCCCTTCTTAACGCGAAAAACCTTCCCTCAAATCCATGAGATCCATGGCACATAAAAATCTGTTGACGACGATAAAGACTATACTATTCGTTAATTACAAATTAAAGCCACTACGTATACAGTTATCAAAAATTATATGAAGACATGTTTGTCCACCATAAGCACCGTATCGAACAATATTGAACAAGAATACACTAATTACCTGTACATAAAAATCCCAAGGATAATTATTCGTTAATAATTAGCATCTTAATTATGCACTGGTATAAAATATCTTTATAATTTGACATAATTAATTATTATCTAGTGAATTTCAAACTGGTAGATAAATTTTCGTGCAGTGCGAAAATCATTGCTTTATTAAATACAGTTGCCAACATAACTATTTTAAGATATTTAGAGAAATGAAATCCCTATAAGAAGTACTAACCTAGATAATACCCTTATTTATCAACCTCACCGGTATATTTACAATTACAATTTATTTTTGAGCATTCTAGTAAATTAGTTAAGATTAGTTAAGATTAGTTAAGAATATGAATATTTAGTAACCCAAACTTTAAACGATGAAGAGTGCCCTACATGTAGGTTTCATGTAAATTTAATTTACATACGTCTTTGAATAATATTATGTAAGTCAACGTTACACCTTCATATTTACTTCATTCCTAGTTCCCAAATTCTTGTCTGAAAATGAACCACACAAAATAGGAATTGTCCATATTGGTACACTTCCGGTGTGAAGATCTTGTATCTCCAATGCATGCAATTGCTTCTTAGGGTTTAACTGGCCTTTTTACATAATTTCTGAAAAATAGATTTAAATACCTTCTCATTACTCTGATAATAGTTTATCTGCTGACGGTGGTATTGTATATCTTGTATATCTACTGTAATACAGCTAAGTATCTGGGTTTTCACTTAAACAGTAAACTAATCTGGAAAGAACATACAAACGAAAAACTAAAACAGCTGGATCTGAAAATAAAAAACATGTACTGGTTGTTTGGAAGAAAATCAAACCTTTCGTTAGAAAATAAAATATTGACTGTCGTCAAACCTATATGGATGTATGGAGCCGAGCTTTGGGTTTGTGCAAGTAAATCAAATATAGCAATAATCCAAAGATGCCAATTAAAAATGCTACGGATGATCACAAATGCACCTTGGTACGTCTGAAACCAAACATTACACAATGACCTGAAAGTGCCCTTTGTTAAGGACGTGATTAAGGAACGAAGCGTTAACCACCACGAATAATTGGAAAATCATAAGAACATCCTCCTATATCCACTACTAGAAGAACACAATAACGGACGTTTAAAGAGATACTGGCCAGCTGCCCAATAAATGATTGCAGAGGACACTTTCGTTGGAAGGGAGCTCATCATGCCATAGTTAGTACAGTAATTAGTACTTAAGTTAGCACATTAGCTCATAGCACTGTAAATTCTGATTGCTAATAAATCTGATAATTAAAAAAAAAAGGTTGTGGACTACGAGCATGTACAGTACGCAAAAAACATTGCTTTCCGAGAAACAGAGACTCAACCGTTTGCGATGGGCAGAGGAACATCGTAACTGAATACCAGAATAGTGGCAAAAAGTGCTATTCAATGAAGAATCCATCTTTAATATTGATAAACATGCTAGAAAGTTTCCTGGAGAAGAATTTTCGGTAGAATGTGTACTTATACCAATACTACACCAACGTGAACCTCTGTTAAAGTATGGAAGTACACGTCTGCTGAGGGAGTTGGTTGGCTGCATGTTGTCTGTGGGATGATGAATTCCACGAAATACATTGTAAAAGTAGTGCAGAAATAGATGTTGCTTAGCGGGACAGATTTGTTTAAAGAATCAATGTTTGTTTGTAATACATATTGCTATGTTACAACATGCTCTAATTGAGCTCTAATTAACCTATTGCTTATTCTAATGAAGCTTATTTAAGCTACCATGTAAAAATGAATTGTTTAATCACACATAATTCAAATACGAAGTAAATGTTGTTTCCGATCCAGGAATTTGGTCCTTCGTTTCTGCAGAACTTGACTTCCAGGTTTCAAAATAGGTTTTTGGGTTGCTCTTCATCTTTGGGAAAGCGTAGAGGATACGTTTCTACCTTATCTGTGCATTCTTGCATGGTTTCTACAGCTAGCTATAATAGTGTTAATTTGTGAATGTAATACTTCTATTTAGAGAAAAATATGTTTGAATTAATGTTCTTATGGATATAAGGAAGGTTTATGTAAATTTTTATTAACTTTGACTATGTTTATAATAATTTACTTCATTAATTGAAAAACTAATTGTCAACTTTCTTATGCTTCATTGCTTTAAATAGGTCGTGTGAGGTATCAATTTATGAACAAATTTGCAAGGAAAATTTTGATGTTTTGCTTTTTTATGTAACTTCAATTCTAAAGAAGTTATTGTAGTTTATAGAAATAAATAATTATTTCAGTTAATTTAGATCTGTAATTTGATTGGTTTAACCTTTTGGGGTTGACATAAAAAATCCGTAACGGAAAAAATTTTGAGGAAATTTTTTGTTCAAAAAACAAGTTAGCTGTATTTTATCCTTCAACGAAGAAGTATATTTCTGATGCGGCTCAAATTATTATATTTTATGTTCGAGTTTGTGTTATTAAGTGAATAATTGTTTGTTCCCCGTTTATCTTCGATATAAAGTGTTGCTTTCCCTCTATGTGTGTGAAATATCGAATTTTATCCAGAAAATTACGACTTTTGGCAAGAATTGAAGTTAGCGTGGGTTGATTGTTTTTTGTTTATAACGGCGTCGCTGGTTAGTGTGATTTGGCAAGTGAAAATTAAACGTCAAATAATTAAATTTTATTATTCTGCATGAAATAATTTTAATTACAACCAGTAGGGATAAAACAAGGAAGTTCATCGAAAGAAAACGTGCTATGAAATAAAAGGCAGTTCGTCGAAACAAAAATTGCTATAATAATAAACTAATGGATCCATAAGAATATACCTAACTGAAAATCAATTGTGAGGTTAGATGTATGGATTTCGCTTTTACCTATCCAAAAGACAATTACTGGTGTTTTTAAATTGGGGAAGTACTTACCTGCGTACATCTAATTGCTGTTTCCTGTGTTTGGACATCACCAATTGCAGTTATCTACGTTTATTTACGGAAAAGTCACGGACAACGCACTTGCCGTATAACTGACCAGGAGTTGCATACGAGAAGTTACCACGCGTAGCCCGCCACATTTGAATTATTTAAAAAACAGGTACGAGGTTAAAGTTACAATAAAAATTAAAGGAACAAATAAATAGAATCTGGTAGCTGTTTATTATATTTAATTTTGTATAAAAAATTTAATTTATATGTTTTTGTTAAAGGAAAGCAAAGATAATTGTGATTTAACTTTGATAACTGAAACGGTAATTTGAATTTCCCTATGTTTTCTTTTGTTGCAGATGTTTGTTGCCACCCAGAAAAGTTATATAGAACGACCAATTGTAGTGGCTTCCCTGAGATCAACTTAAAAGGTTTGTCAAAATATTTGACTTGTATTGGTTAAATAATTTATTAATTTGTGTATATGTTTAACCTTCCAGTAGTTGCGCACGGTGTCTGAGACCGGGCCGATATTCTATTTCTTGTAAAAACTGATGGGGGTGGCGAAAATATTGCACCACCTCAGTACCTTCCTAGGTTATCGCCATCTAATTACAGTTGTATTATGGACGTTGTATTGTAAACTCTTGTCCAGTGGCAGCGTGTCCCGGTGTGTCAGACCGGGGTGACTATTTATGATATAAAAATTATTAAGTGTTTATTAGGTAAAAAGTTTGACAAGGGTAAGGTTTTCTTCATTTTATTAATTCCAATGTTATATTTAATTCTAATAATACTGATAGAAAACTGTTACGATGAAATTTTTTGAAGGAAATGGCTAATGGGTTAATAGGTCCACATTTGTAAAGACGTGCTAGCATGCCTAATCTTCCACGTAATCTGAAGCTGCGACTACAAGAACTAGTTGGAAATGAATCGAGAGGGACACTAGAAAATGTCACACCTGGGAGATGTTCATATTGTGACTGGAAAAAGAATAGAAAAACGCGATTTTCTTGCTATAAGTGCAGCACTTACATGTGTTTGGAACTTAATCACTGCTATCTGTAAATCATGTAGGGAAAATGCTTTTCAAAATGAGTAGATGTACTATATTTGCATAAATATGTTTTATAGATGTTAAATTACCACTTTTGAGTATTCATTTATTTTATCTTCTAACATTTTCTTTATTATCCAAAGTGTTTTGGTCTTTAAATAAAAAAAAAAGTTTTATTTACCATGTGTGAACGAATAATTGTTGAACTAGTTTTGTAAATAAAAGTAAGTCTTAAACCTTTTTTTATGCTCCTATAATAAAAAAAATAGTTTTTTGCATTACCTGTTTATTTATAAGCTACCTGGTCTCTGAGACCGGGGCGACTAAACATGTCGAAAATTTTCGCGCGACTACTGGAAGGTTAAATAATTGCTTACCGTTGGCTTCGTTTTAGGTTATGTATGTAAAGGGAGGATTACTTGGTAGTTTTCAAAGAAGGAATTTATTATATACGTACGTATAAGACAAGGTCAAAATATTGACAGCAGTCCTTTAAAAAATAAATAGTTACTGTTATTTTCGGTTGTACCACAAGTGGAATTTAAAATAATTGGTTATCGCTTGGTTCGCTTCAGGTTAATTATGTAAAGGGAATATTACTTGGTGTTTTTCAAAACCGAATTTTATACGTACGTACAAGACAACGTCAATATATTGACACCAGTCCCTTGAAAAATAAATAGTTACTGTTACTTTCGGTTGTACCACAAGTGAAGTTTAAATAATTGGTTATCGCTTGGTTCGCTTTAGGTAAATTATGTAAAGGGAATATTACTTGGTGTTTTTCAAAACCAAATTTTATATGTACGTACAAGACAATGTCAATATATTGACACCAGTCCCTTGAAAAAGAAATAGTTACTGTTACTTTCGGTTGTACCACAAGTGAAGTTTAAATAATTGCTTACCGTTGGGTTCGTTTTAGGTTATGTATGTAAAGGGAGGATTACTTGGTAGTTTTTAAAGAAGGAATTATATACGTATGTATAAGACAACGTCAAAATTTTGATAGAAATCCCGTAAAAAATCAATAGTTGTACCACAAGTGGAATTTAAATAACTGGTTACCGTTGAGTTCGCTTTAGGTTTTTTATGTAAAGGGTGGATTACATGTTTTTTTTTAATAAAGAAATTTTATACGTACGTATAACACAACTTCAAAATATTGACAGCAGTCCCTTAAAAAAGAAATAGTTACTGTTACTTTCGGTTGTACAACAAGTGAATTTTAAATAATTGCTTACCGTTGGGTTCGTTTTAGGTTATGTATGTAAAGGGAGGATTACTTGGTAGATTTCAAAGAAGGAATTATATACGTACGTATAAGACAAGGTTAAAATATTGACAGCAGTCCTTTAAAAAATAAATAGTTACTGTTACTTTCGGTTTTACCACAAGTGGAATTTAAAATAATTGGTTATCGCTTGATTCGCTTCAGGTTAATTATGTAAAGGGAATATTACTTGGTGTTTTTCAAAACCGAATTTTATACGTACGTACAAGACAACGTCAATATATTGACACTAGTCCCTTGAAAAAGAAATAGTTACTGTTACTTTCGGTTGTACCACAAGTGAAGATTAAATAATTGCTTAGCGTTGGGTTCGTTTTAGGTTATGTATGTAAAGGGCGGATTACTTGGTAGTTTTAAAAGAAGGAATTATATACGTACGTATAAGACAAGGTCAAAATATTGACAGCAGTCCTTTAAAAAATAAATAGTTACTGTTACTTTCGGTTGTACCACAAGTGAAGTATAAATAATTGGTTAGCGCTTGGTTCGCTTCAGGTTAATTATGTAAAGGGAATATTACTTGGTGTTTTTCAAAACCGAATTTTATACGTACGTACAAGACAACGTTAATATATTGACACCAGTCCCTTGAAAAATAAATAGTTACTGTTACTTTCGGTTGTACCACAAGTGAAGTATAAATAATTGGTTACCGCTTGGTTCGCTTCAGGTTAATTATGTAAAGGGAATATTACTTGGTGTTTTTCAAAACCGAATTTTATACGTACGTACAAGACAACGTTAATATATTGACACCAGTCCCTTGAAAAATAAATAGTTACTGTTACTTTCGGTTGTACCACAAGTGAAGTATAAATAATTGGTTACCGCTTGGTTCGCTTCAGGTTAATTATGTAAAGGGAATATTACTTGGTGTTTTTCAAAACCGAATTTTATACGTACGTACAAGACAACGTTAATATATTGACACCAGTCCCTTGAAAAATAAATAGTTACTGTTACTTTCGGTTGTACCACAAGTGAAGTATAAATAATTGGTTACCGCTTGGTTCGCTTCAGGTTAATTATGTAAAGGGAATATTACTTGGTGTTTTTCAAAACCGAATTTTATACGTACGTACAAGACAACGTTAATATATTGACACCAGTCCCTTGAAAAATAAATAGTTACTGTTACTTTCGGTTGTACCAC
>JABXWE010027137.1:0-19405 GCA_014611495.1 Limonius californicus | reverse complement strand
AAAAGTGGTTTTTAAAAAATGTCTGTCTGTGGGTGGGTATGTACGTACGTATGTGACGCTCCTACAGCCGAAAGTATTGTTCCGATTTTGATGCGCTTTGGAATGCGGGGGTGTATCGAAAATTCATCGAAAAAATAAGCTTTTCAAAAAAATCCGAAACCGGAAGCGGAAGTTACGCATGTTTTTTTGGTATCACTTTTTTCGTGATTACAATTTTGAAACTTTTATCGCGGATAAGGATAGAGGGTCATAAGACAAATCTGTTAGTTTGGCCGAAACTCGCTAGCTTTAAACTGAAGGCGCTATTGATTTTTTGAAAATTTTTAGGTTTAACGCCCAATTTACTCGAAAACGGATGAATCGATTCAAATAATTTTTATTTTCTGAATAGTATACGAAGGGTAAAATGAGGTGATATAAAAAGTTTTTTGAAAAATTATAAGGGGCCTAATATACGAATTTTCAAAATTTTTGAAATTTTAAAAAAATTATTTCTCAAAAACTGCTCCAAGGAATTTTTTTAAATTTCATATGTCGATAGACCTCGCAAGGGGCTATCGATATATTTTTTGAAGAACTCCGTAATTTTCCTGTGGCGCCCTCTACGAAGCTTGGAAGTTTGAAACTTCAAACTCCTTTAATTAATAAACGAAAAAAGATAGGAAGCTGGGGTTTTCACTGAATCGCTCAGTACGTAATGGAGCATATGAATATGTAAAGAAATATTACAATCGTGGATATATGTAAGCGCACCGGCCCCCTCCCCCTCTTTTTTAGAAAAATATTTTTTTTTATTCTAACGGTTGTTATTTGTTTGCGTCAAAGAATCTTTTTCCGCGAAAATAAAAAAATCGATTTTTTATGCCCTACAAAATATAATTTCCAGGGACTTAGAAAATTTTACCTCGGCAGCAACAGCGATCGGTTCTAGTTAGACCGCGCGACGTATATAGTAGAGAATGAAGTATGCCTGGTTGCATATTAAAAGGAAATTAAGGGGCACCGCAGATATTTGGCGGGACTTCTTACAAACCTTGTAAGTCTGTTCGTTACGAGGCAAGGTTTTAGGATAGCACTTGAACAACCGTTTTGAGGAAAATAACTCTACTGTTGAATAAAGATAATATGAACAGTTTCCAGTATGGGAAAGTCCAGGGAGGCAGTCGCGTCCACTTATTCATTTCATCATTGCAAATGTAATACAGGTACTTAAACGAAATACTAGTA
The DNA here is from genome assembly GCA_014611495.1 of Limonius californicus. Lineage (NCBI taxonomy): Eukaryota > Metazoa > Arthropoda > Insecta > Coleoptera > Elateridae > Limonius > Limonius californicus. The sequence continues at coordinate 18,178 of JABXWE010027137.1, read as the reverse complement.
ATAATAATATCCCAAATGTTGATCCATAAACAAATGGAAACAATTCGTTATATAACATTTATTCGAAAACAGAAAAAATTCAATTAATTCCACTTTTTTTGTGGGATTTTTCTTAAAATAATGTTAGAAATCCTCTGCCATAAGTTTTCTATAGAATTTAGGTCTGGGGATTGTGCTGGCTAGTCTTTTAACTTTATCGGTCGACATCCAAGATTGAACAACCTCTGCTCTGTGGCAAGGAGCATTATCATCTAGAAAGATAAAGGTTTTGTCAGGAAATAACTCTTTTCCACTACGCAGCATCTTCTTCTGTAGGACATAATGTATATCGTTGCATTCATCATGCCAGATACAAGATGCAGTCTACTAACACCTTCAGCAGACATGCAGCCCCATATCATGACAGAGGTTGGATGTTTAATTGTTGGCATAACACACTGTGATGAAAATTCTTCTCCAGGAAATCTTTTAACATATGTGTTCCCATGATTGTTACAATTGAAGGTAGATACCTTCTGCCATTTTTCTGGGGCCCAATGGCGATGATCCTTTGCCCATCCCAAACGGTGGAACCCCTGGTTGTTCTGATAGGAGGGGTTTCTTCTGGGCTTTACAACCCCTAAGTCCAGATTTAAGAAGTCTCCGTCTTACAGTAGAAGTGCATACACTTACACCAGTAGGTTCGGGCCATATTTTGGTTAAATCTGATTTAAGACGTCTTCCGCTATACACTGTCGTCGCTCAGCCCACTGATGTTTTCTTTTGGACGGCCACTGCGGGGTTTATCTTCAATTTTTCCCATCTCAGAGTATTTTTTAATCACTCTAATAACTGCGCCTTGTTTGTGATGAAAAATTATTTCATATCGTTTTTCGTCTGATAATTTGAACGGTTTCTTTTCGGATGGCATTTTGCCACTGTTAAGGACATGCTGCAAAATGCAACTGAGCAATCCATAGTACCTGCAGATGCTATATGCTATATATAAAACTGGGCAGCCGAGACCTACTACTTAACGTGTACTTCGAACGTGGCAGGGTAATGTATTTCATCGTCAGATAAGTTTGACTAGGGCACCTTACCCGTTTAAACTAACAATCAATTGTACAACTAACACCTGAGTACGTTGGGTGCTGTCGCCATTTTTTACAACCGAGCGAGGAGATTTTTGAAATATCGGCAGACTCTTATTATTATACCGGGCGTCCTACTAATTTACCGTTTCGTTTACTGGACGTTTCCGATGTGAATGTTGTTTTTATGTAACATTGTTCTAATCAATAGTTAAAGCCACCCTTATTTGGAATGCAGTAAATTATTAATAATCTGCATTGTTTGGTACGTTTTTGTATTGTTCTACTCTTAGTACCGTTTATACACGCCCAAAATCACATTTACATGATACTTCGGGCATTACCTTTGCGTATTATATTCCGATTTTTAAGTAGGTTTGTAGTTAATACAATTGGCTTTTTGAAAGTGATAGGAAATATAGTTTCTCTCTCAGCATACATTTTTGTAGCATTCCAAAACCCCTCAACCATTTTAAGGATTTTCGTAATCATTTGTAGGGTTCTATCACCAGCTGTTGACAATCGATTGTGGCCATTGTTTCTATTTATCGAAAGCTACCGCAGCTTCGAATTTTTGAAAAACACCCTGTACGATATATTGATTTAGATTTGGAGTTAATTTTAGTGAAAACGGGAAGCTGTAAAATAGCATACAATATTATATTCGCCAGCTCTTAATTTGCAAATGTGATGTAAGGTTATATACTATGTATAAGTTATGTGGACTTCTTCTATTGATGGAATGTTTTCCTTCTTATTGTAATTTGGTATAGCCGAGTGGCTAAAAATATACCAACTAAAACAACGTTAACATTTAGATTAACAACGGTTTTGAAGTATTTACCTTAAAGGAAACTAATTTTCAAGCCTTTCCTCCTCTTGTTTAGTAAAAGGCAGTTGCGCCGTAGTTAGTGTCGTCGTGGGGAACTGACGGTATTATGTGCTCTCCGAGGCACCAGGGTAGCAACGTGTCAGCGTAGGTTTTCGGTCACTCATCCAACTGGAGACCGCGCGAATTATCGCTTAACTTTGACCAGTTCTTCTCAGTATATTTGCAGTGATTAAATTTATCTCAACTGAACCAGGATTAACGTCGTTTTTCATGTTTTTTGCAATTTTGCATTTTCCAAAATACTTAGTTATTTCGTAGTGAACTATTAGAAGTATTTACCTTTCGTGTTCTTTGAGTGCTGTAACTCTTACTAGACCCACCTTTTCTGCTATCTCTATATTGTGCGTTTAAAGTCTCACAGACATAGGGAATGCACAGCTGAAAGTAGGCTCCGAACCGCGGGAAGTGTAAACACTTCTACTCCTGAAGAGATTTATTAGGCAGAATATCTCGCTTTGCCTTTAAGGGAACCAATTTTGTTAGTACTTTCCCCGATATTGTCAACTAAATATATTATTGGAGGTTTGTTTGTTTGTTACATAACATTTTCGCGCTAGTTCCATGCAAATTTATTCATTAAATTGTCATCAAGTGAAACGCAAAAGTAGAACAGCCATAAAAATTCAAAAATTTGCTTCCTCGTGCGTGTTAGGTATCTGCGCCCAGATCTCTTCATTGTTCCCATTTATTTCAATTCGGCGCTGTTCCATTAACCCCCAAAAGATAAATCAATAAGTTCAGGAATTTGAACTGCTTTAGTTGGCACTTGACTTCTCGCGGAGGTCGCGGGGTCAAGTTACTTAATAACAATTTCTCTAATTAGAGCGAAATTGTCAGAAGGCGCAGCCTACTCTAATCTGCTTGTTGTGTCATCGTGACCACACGTCGTTTTCAATTTACGACCTGCATAATATAATGTGAAACCATATGCAAATTTATGTTAAACGCATGTAATCCATCCGCGTGTGGTTGGCAGTGGCGATTAACTGGCCTTTTCCTATTGGGAAATGTGAGGGCGGCTATGATGCCATTCGACAATGGTGGTTAATTGGAATTTTCCGCATAATTTTCAATATGTTTGTTAAAGTTCAAGGGCGAAATTATAACGGAGTTATTTTTTTTAACAGTACCGTAGAGTGTGATTACCCAGAACGAATACGTAACGTGAGACACTTTAATCTTATTATTCAAAGTATGCTGACATCATATATTGTTATAATTTCTCGTTTTATGTATTACTTATAAGAAATTTACATAAGTGGGGCTTTTGCGTTGACGCCTTGCTTCACTCAGTCTAGTACGCCTCTGATTGCTCAAAATACCGTCGAAATTGATTTTCACTGTTCAACTTCCAAGTTATGTCTACTATTCGTAATATAGTATAACCTAAAACACAAACTTGAGAACCGAATTTCAAGTTAAACTTCTTACGAATCAAGTAAATAAGTAAACGCAATTTCAATAATCCATTTGGATATTACAAGCAAATGTCGACAAATATATCTTTTTTGCTCTGAATTCTGGCACAAATGATTTCATGTAAGAGTTCGTTACGTATTAACTAATTTGCAATTTAACATGCTGCGGTAAGAGCTAAGAAGAAACCCCCATTCCTTAAAAAGGTTTACATACACGTTTTAATTTTCAGCAGCAACATTTTCAATAGCTGACCCTAAAACCTATCAACTGTGTTTGTGTAGAATACACAAGTTATTTTTCATGTAGACCCACAGAATAGAGAAACTAATCATCTACAATACCCACCTAACCTTTTACAGAAAATTACCATAGAAAATTCTATACTTATGAGTATTGTTGTTTGCCCACATATGAACGTTGAATTAAAACAATTGACATTTTTATGATATCGAATTTTACTTCATTCGTACGCTCCAAAGTTTTTAATTTGTTGCAATCATTATGCTCAGGTAGTACGCTCGAAAAACGTTGTACATGGTATGGGTGGAAGCCCTGCCTTCACAACCTAGGGAGAATGAAGTTTTACTTAATTACTTGTAGATCTAGCTTCAGCTTCAAGTGTTACTAGCAAGGCTGCAATCGAGATTTCTACTATGTACGCCCGAAACACGTTATACTCGGTATGGGTGGAAGCCCTGCCTGCACAACCTACGGAGAATGTCGTTTTACTTAATAGCTTCTAAATATTGCTTCAGTTTGCAGTGTTACTTGCCAGGCTTCAGTCCGGAGTTTCATTACGTACGCCCGAAAAACGTTGTACACGGTATGGGTGGAAGCCCTGCTTTCACACCTACGGAAAATGTCGTTTTACTAATAACTTCTAGATGTTGCTTCAGCTTGAAGTGTTACTTGCAAGGCTTCAGTCGAGAGTGTTACTTGCAAGGCTTTAGTCGACAGTTTCATTATGTACGCCTGAAAAATGTTTTACATGGTATGGGTGGGAGCACTGCCTTCACAACTTACGGAGAATGTCGTTTTATTTAATAGCTTCTAGATCTTGCTTCAGCTTGAAGTGTTACTTACAAGGCTCAGTCGAGAGTTCCATTATGTACGCCCGAAAAACGTTGTACATGGAATGGGTGGAAGCCCTGCTTTCACAACCTATGGAGAATGTCGTTTTCCTTAATAGCACCTAGATCTTGCTTCAGCTTGGAGTGTTACTTGCAAGGCTCAGTCGAGAGTTCCATTATGTACGCACGAAAAACGTTGTACATGGAATGGGCGGAAGCCCTGCTTTCACAACCTATGAAGAATGTTATTATCCTTAATAGCTTTTAGATCTTGCTTCAGCTTGAAGTGTTACTTGTAAAGCTTGTGTCGAGAGTGTCACTTGCAAGGCGTCCGTCGAGAGTTCCATTAGGTACGCTCGAAAAACGTTGAACTTGGTATGGGTGGAAACCCTGCCTTCATAACCTACGTAGAATGTCGTTTACATTAATACCTTTTAGATCTTGCTTCATCTTGAAGTGTTACTGCAAGGCTTCGGTCAAGAGTTCCCTTATGTACGCCCGAAAAACGTTCTACATGGTATGGATGGGAGCCCTGCCCTCACAACCTACGTAAAATGCAGTTTTACTTACTATCTTCTAGATCTTGCTTCAGCTTGAAGTGTTACTAGCAAGGCTTCAATAGATACTTCCATTATGTACGCCCGAAAAACGTTGTACTTGGTATGGGTGGAAGCCCTGCCTGCACAACGTACGGAGAATGTCGTTTTACTTAATAGCTTCTAGATATTGCTTCAATTTGAAGTATTACTACTATTGCAAGGCTTCAGTCGAGAATTCCAAGATTTTGCTTCATCTTGAAGTGTTACTTGCAAGGCTTTAGTCAAGAGTTCCATTATGTACGCCTGAAAACCGTTGTGCATGGTATGGGTGGAAGCCCTGCACTCACAACCTATGGTAAATGTCGTTTTACCAATACCTTTTTAGATATTGCTTCAGCTTGAAGTGTTTCTTGCAAGGCTTCAGTCGAAAGTGTTACTAGCAAGGCTTCAGTCGAGAGTTCCATTATGTACGCTTGAAAAATGTTGTACATGGTATGGGTGGATGCCCTGACTTCACAACTTTCGGAGAATGTTGATTTACTTAATAGCTTCTAGATCTTGCTTCAGCTTGCAGTGTTACTTACAAGGCTCAGTCGAGAGTTCCATTATATACGACCGAAAAACGTTGTACTTGGTATGGGTGGAAACCCTGCCTTCACAACCTACGTATAACGGCGTTTTCCTTAATAGCTTCTAGATCTTCCTCCAGTTTGAAGTGTTATTTGCAGGGCTTCAGTCGAGGATTCCATTATGTACTACCGAAAACAGTTGTGTAGGGTATGGGTGGAAGCCCGGCCTTCACAACATAAGGAGACTGTCGTTTTCCTTAATAGCTTCTAGATCTTGTTTCAGCTTGAAGTGTAACTTGTAAGGCCTTAGTCGAAAGTTCCATTATGTATGTATACTCTGCCTTCACAAGACTTTCCAAAGTCTGAAATAAATGGGCAAGAGCTTCTTCTTCTTCCCATAGTACTACAGTCTTCGTTAAACCCGAACCTCTCGTAGCCGTCGTTCCAATCTCTCGCTGTCCCTTTGCAATTTGCCACTCCTAGCAGCTGTCTGGGTGATGCTCTCGCTTCCATACGATTTAAAAATTCTTTGTGGTACTCTGTTCTGTTCCATACGTTCCACATGTCCCGCCCACCGTAATCTATGTACTTTCATTACTTCTACCATCGCCAAGTCCAAAAGGCAAGAAGTAGTCTTGTAATACTCATACTTTACTTTTCCTCGATAGCTTCCAGATCTTAATTCAATTGAAATTTGCCAACGGTCTTACACGGCTACAATCGAAGCTGAAAACATGAATCTTCAAGTGTTGACAAGTTTTATTAGGTACGTATGTGCCTTTACTAAAAATTTCTAAACTGTAAAATAATAATGCAAGAGTGTCATCTTACACTGCTTCAACTTAAAGTGTTGAAAGTTATCAAAAATAAAATAAAACGCAAAATTTAGTCTCACAGTTATTTCTCTAGTTTTCCTCGATAGCATCCGGATCTTGGTAGCACGCCGATAATGGAAGCTTGATTTGTGTTTCCAGTAGCTTTATCGCCAGTTAGAACGATCTCCGTTGGAGAGTTTCATGATTTTAATAATAAAACAGCTATAGGGTTAATTAATACAAACATAATTAAGTTTGCGAACGGTTAAAGTACAAACACGGATTAATCTCAAAGCAAAGTTGCTGAAAACGCAGAATAAGCTGTTGATGATGCTGACAAAAGTTGATATCAGCCTTATACGTGATAAAAAATCTAAATTCTCTCATTGTCCGCTGGAGGATCTCTACCACCAATAGAGGATTCAAAATCTAGTGATGAAGCATTTTTATATTTAGTATTTGAATAACGTTTATTGCCATTGTGGTCTGTTCCACTACAGATTTCCATTTCAGCAGACACTTTATCTTTTACTGGCAACGCAAGATAATTAAGTGAATTAGTAGTGATTTCGCGCAAGATAGCATAATTTTAGAGCCTTGGGGTGTTGAACGTCGGAATACAAGCTACTACATTCTATTGTTGTCTAATAAGGTTTGGGAACAAGTGTTACAGAGCATGGGATATTTTGCATTCCTTAACCTATTATGAAACCAAAAATGTGTTTTGTGAACAGATTTTAATAGTTTTTTGTTAATATTATACATTATTAGTTATAAAATATAATTTATGAACAGTTAGCTGCTATTTGAACATCGATGACGTGTTTTCGGTTTAACGGTACCTTCAAGCTCATTTTAAAAACCAATTGATTGTTCTACTAACCGGTTCGAAGATAGCAGTAAACGTTCAATTACTTATCGAAAAAATACCATACTTATTTATTTGACAGTTTAATATCATTGAGCAGTGCGGTTACGTTTCTCTTACAGTTAAACATCAAAAAAGTACTTATTTTAAGTATTTTGGGAAAAATCTTCATTAACTGTTTTACAGCATTATTTACTTGATTTAACTGATTCAATGTGCTGAGTAACGCAATCGGTAAAGCTTTCACCTTCTTGATATATTTAGATTCTAGTCCTAGACACCGCCGAAGCAACGCAATAAAAATCTACTGCAACCAGCCACATAAGTTCCCCAATCTAGCTGCTATACTAAGAGCGTTTCAACTATTACTTTCGCTCAAATTCGGCATTAAACTCTGGATCTCCGGTGCTTGTACTAGAATGCTGAGGAGAAGCACGCCACAGAAACGCGCAGACTGTTAATAATAACTGTTTTATAGCTCTCTATAATAATGTGCCCGATAAACTCTACCACACAGTTTATATTATTGATAAACGAAAACTTTAATACTTTCATGATTAATTTACTGTTTGCATGACTAGCCAGATCCACTATAATTCGAGCGAATGTAGATTGGCCTCTAGTTCGTTCACTCCACGCTTAAGTGAGGAAATAGGAAAGCTGCGTTTCCACATGACATGAAGTTTCCGATTACGTTTGAAAACATACAATTGTGAGTTACTACAATTACACCGCAGCCACTCGAAAATGGATACCGAAATTAATCTGTGGGATATATATTCTGACTGTCCATTTCCGGCTCACTTTTAATTGCTAAATGCTACTGGTATAATCTCACGTATGTGATGTATGAGCTCTGAAACAAGCTTTTGCAGTTGTGGGGGAGAACGAACTACAAAATGAGAGCAGGTTAATTGGTGTGATTTGTATTTATGTAACATATTTTAATGCTCCCTTAATTATTTTTAAATATACTGGGTGGTCTCTATAAAAAAACTCGTACAAGTTGCCGTTTAACAAAACGTTTACTTGAACTTCTTGGCTTGAGGGAACTCTCATGCTTTCACTGCTTTGCGTGTTGCTTGGTTTCAACATTTGTGTACAAAATCCAAATCTCGTCGCCAGTCACAATGTGATTCAGGTACTCATAGCCATCCGTTTCGTAGCAATACAGGAAGGTCAGTACAGAGGCTGGTTTTTGTGAACGTCTTTAGCCCCACCTCGCACAAAGTTTTTGGTATTGTAGCCTGTTTCTACCTTATGGGAAATTTGAGGAAACATCCGTACAGAGTCTGTCGTGTTTTAAACCAAGTTGTTTTTGCTGAAATATTAGGTATTTGAAAAATTCTTCCAATTTCTTGACTACAATTTAACTTGTTTCTCATTAGTCATGTTTTCAATTGTTTGAGATCGTGTGTAACATTCATAGTTTTTTAAATATGCAAGTAGGTTTTTTTTATTAATCGCATAAACATTTTGTGTAAAGAAGTGAGAAAAACTGTCACTGCAACTAATCATTTCTGTATTAACATGCGAGTTGTATCATCATTGTCATTTTTCCTTTTTAACAGTTCATAGATTTGTTAACAATATTTAAAAAATCTGGGTCAACAATTATAATAGTGAAACATGGTTTAGTCGGTCGTGGGCTAGAGGCTAGCGCGTTAGACTTTACGCTGAAGGTCTGTAGTGCAATTCCCAGTACCGGACATCTGATATTTTGGAGTAGAAGTTATTACATTTCCTCTATTTCCTGTGGTATGGAACCCACAATTAAGCTGTAGGTCCTCTATGTCTGGGGTACATTTAAAACCGGCAGCAAAAGCATAGGAGAGCAGATCGCTACGTCTCGTAAGAGACAAAGCGCTCAAAGAAGGAGAGAAACATGGTTAGGAAAACCATAGATAAGGTAAATAAGAAAGCACTTTTCAATTAAAGTGCTGTCCGTTTATAACTGTTATAAATTGTTTCCAATTGGTTTGTTGGTTCGTCCATGGTTTTATTAAAAAGAGACGATATTCTCTATCGTAAGTATATTCACATTTTTTTAAGGTTATGTTGCAACCCAAACAACTGAAACATGTAAATAACACCTGAAAATTTAGTTACAATACCATCATCAGGTACATGGAATTTTCAAAATAAATAATATTTTTATAGGAAATTAATTACTTACTTTTAGCTTCTCCTACGTGGAGTGTTCAAATTTAAACAGGACGTTTGTTTATGGTTTCAATTGGTTTTGCAGCGGTGTGAGGGCGAGTATTATCTTGGGAAAGCAAACAGAACTTTGTCTTCCGTTTGTCTCTGATCGCCTGCTTAAGTTTATCGTGCAAAAGTGTCGAATAATAGTCTGTATTAATTGTACGACGTCGTGTAAAGAAAACAACATTCAGCATCCCAAAAATGTTGCCACCACTTTACCAGCTGATAACACAGTTTTAGTTTTCTTTCGCTTTGGATATGCATCGCCTTAGTAGTAAATTAATGTATCCAGGTTTCATCAGTTGTCAAAATTGAGCCCAACATGCATTCATCACCTACTATCTCATATTGCTACAGTAAAGAAGAAGCAATTTGCAACGGATTAAACTGAACCTTACGATACGTTAGCTTGTTTTATTAATGTCTTCAACAAAATTTGTAAATTTGAGAAGTTATAAAAACTGTTCCCCATCTGTCGTACTGAATAAGGGCATTAGCTTTTTCTACATTTTCACGCTTAACCGAAGCTGCAGCTCGTCGTACATGAGGCTCACTTTTTACGTTCCCCCTCCTTTAAAAAATTTCGACCACTCAAACACCCGAGTTTTAGGAGGACCTTGGGAACTGCGGCGTTTGGCTTCGGAGTTTTCTACCAAAGTCGCTTAGGTTCGAATCCCAAGCACTGCACTTTCTGTTTGTGGTATTTTAGTTGTAGTTGGGGTATGGGGTTTTTTAAAGGGTACGACATGTTAGCACGAAATGTGCTAAGTCAGGATAATCTGTTTTGGATGGGAATCACAGAGTTGCCCTCGGCAACTTTTAAAAAAGGGCAGACATTGATCGTCGCATTGTGCTCGCATCTTGTAAGCATTTTAGTTAAATTTTCACCTTGATTCGTAAGAAATGTGAATATTATGCGGTGTTCCACGGTACAATTGATCTTAACTTTTCGACATCATAGCTGTAACTGTCAAGCGAAACCATTGCCAAGGATTTGTTAACAAGTTAACAACCTTTAATTAATTTTTAGCATTATCTGTAGGTGAGGTTTTAGTATAAAATTTACAGTTTACTATGAGAAACCGGTAAATTCGGCGTGCATTGTGCTAGAAATGACAATAAACTTTCCAATTCTTTATATTTGGATGGTTATAATTTCCAGTAATATAACTCAATTTCCGCTATATATTAGAACTAAATGCAAGCAAATGGTTATTTGATCCACTGCAAGCGATACTCATTGGAGTTTAAACATTACGTGTTTGTTGATTTTGAGATTTCTGTCTCACTTATTAGCATTCCATGTAAAGGACGGGCATCTAAGTAATTGTAACACCCCTTTCCAGTTTTCACATAAAGTTTGGATAATTCTGAAATAATTTCCTGTATAAAATATGTACCAAGATGACAGGCGACCTGCCAATTCCATTTACTAAACCCACACTTCAACTCCGTACATTTTCTACGTGCCTTTGTACTTAAGAAAGATGACGTTTCGTAATTGAAAACCCATTAAGATCTAGGCGTAGACAAGCTCCGGAGGTTGCTGTCTTAGTGTAAACATTCTGGAAATAACTTCCTAGGCTTATATTGAAGCAAACCTTGATGAAGCCTTTTTTCCTCTGCATTTTAAACGTCTTTTATAATTATGTTTACCTTCTTAAACCGAAAAAGCTTTAATATTCTCTCGCGCAAGACAATTTATGTCTTCTATCCCAATATTGTTTGCGTCCACGGTTAAACTTAAGAGAAAAGGAACAGAAATACAACAATTTGCCGAAAGAGTTAGAAATAAATGTTCTAAAACATCCAAGAATCTTAGAAAAAGGTCTAAAAGTTATAACCTCACATTTCTACCTGTTGGCGTAAACATTTTGTTATAATTACAATATTTGTGTCATCAAATATAAATATAAACAAATCGAAACATCTCACCCATTGGTCATTAGTAAATGGTCAGCTTACACTATCTTAACATTTTATACAGAATAAAATGTTTCACATTAAGAGGGCTAGAATTTATCAAAACGCCTCCGTAAAGAACATAAATATATGCTGATTACCTTTACAAGTAATAACGTTTGTTAATAAAGATACGATAATGGTCGGGACAAAGTAATTGTTTTCTTTTTATTGGAAGGTATAAAGTTTGTAATATTTTGTTTTTAATTACAATATGGATAGAGTAATAGCTGTTGCGTGAGTAAAGTTTTTATGGCCTTTTATTAGGAAACTGACTAAAATAGACGTTTACTTCATAATGTACATGGTGGGCCATATAAGTTGTCCCCTCTTAAAAGTGGTTGACATAACGGCTCGCAATTTATTTATCAGGCGTTATCCACCTAGAAGACCACCGCCTAAAAAATATGTAGATGCCTTGAAATTTCTGTAAGAAACAAAGGCCAAAGAGATCTAAACAGAAATTTTGGTCTTAGTGATGATTACGAACATGGAAAAGAATCTATGACTGTTACAGCCAGTGAACGAGAATCTACATGTGGCCAAAGAGATCTAAACAGAAAGTTTGGTCCTAGTGACGATTACGTACATGGAAAAGAATCTATGGCTGTTAGAGCCAGTGCACGAGAATCCACATGTAAGCCAAAGAGATCTAAGCAGAAAGTTTGGTCCTAGTGACGATTACGTACATGGAAAAGAATCTATGACTGTTAGAGCCAGTGCACGAGAATCCACATGTAAGCCAAAGAGATCTAAGCGGAAAGTTTCGTCCTAGTGACGATTACGTACATGGATAAGAATGTGTGACTGCTAGAGCCAGTGAACGAGAATCCACATGTAAGCCAAAGAGATCTAAACAGAAAGTTTGGTCCTAGTGACGATTACGTACATGGAAAAGAATCTATGACTGTTAGAGCCAGTGCACGAGAATCCACATGTAAGCCAAAGAGATCTAAGCAGAAAGTTTGGTCCTAGTAACGATTACGTACATGGATAAGAATGTATGACTGCTAGAGCCAGTGAACGAGAATCCACATGTAAGCCAAAGAGATCTAAGCAGAAAGTTTGGTCCTAGTGACGATTACGAACATGGAAAAGAATGTATGACTGCTAGAGCCAGTGAACGAGAATCCACATGTAAGCCAAAGAGATCTAAACAGAAAGTTTGGTCTAAGTGATGATTACGAACATGGAAAAGAATCTATGACTGTTAAAGCCAGTGCGCGAGAATCCACATGTAAGCCAAAGAGATCTAAGCAGAAAGTTTGGTCCTAGTAACGATTACGTACATGGATAAGAATGTATGACTGCTAGATCCAGTGAACGAGAATCCACATGTAAGCCAAAGAGATCTAAGCAGAAAGTTTGGTCCTAGTGACGATTACGAACATGGAAAAGAATGTATGACTGCTAGAGCCAGTGAACGAGAATCCACATGTAAGCCAAAGAGATCTAAGTAGAAAGTTTGGTCCTAGTGACGATTACGAACATGGAAAAGAATGTATGACTGCTAGAGCCAGTGAACGAGAATCCACATGTAACCCAAAGAGATCTAAACAGAAATTTTGGTCTTAGTGATGATTACGAACATGGAAAAGAATCTATGACTGTCAGAGCCAGTGCACGAGAATCCACTTGTCAGCCAAAGAGATCTAAACAGAAATTTTGGTCTAAGTGATGATTACGAACATGGAAAAGAATCTATGACTGTTAAAGCCAGTGCGCGAGAATCCACATGTAAGCCAAAGAGATCTAAACAGAAATTTTGGTCTTAGTGATGATTACGAACATGGGAAAGAATCTATGACTGTTAGAGCCAGTGAACGAGAATCCACCTGTAAGCCAAAGAGATCTAAACAGGAATTTTAGTCTTAGTGATGATTAGGAACATGGAAAAGAATTTATGACTGTTAGAGCCAGTGAACGAGAATCCACATGTAAGCCAAAGGGATCTAAGCAGAAAGTTTGGTCCTAGTGACGATTACGAACATGGATAAGAATGTATAACTGCTAGAGCCAGTGAACGAGAATCCACATATAAGCCAAAGGGATCTGAACAGAAATTTTGGTCTTAGTGATGATTACAAACATGGAAAACAATCTATGACTGTTAGAGCCAGTGCACGAGAATCCACATGTAAGCCAAAGAGATCTAAGCAGAAAGTTTGGTCCTAGTGACGATTACGTACATGGATAAGAATGTATGACTGTTAGAGCCAGTGCACGAGAATCCACCTGTAAGCCAAAGAGATCTAAACAGAAATTTTGGTCCTAGTGACGATTACGAACATGGATAAGGATGTATGACTGTTAGAGCGAGTGCACGAGAATCCACATGTAAGCCAAAGAGGTGTAAACAGAAATTTTGGTCTTAGTGATGATTACGAACATGGAAAACAATCTATGACTGTTAAAGCCAGTGCACGAGAATCCACATGTAAGCCAAAGAGATCTAAGCAGAAAGTTTGGTCCTAGTGACGATTACGTACATGGATAAGAATGTATGACTGCTAGAGCCAGTGCACGAGAATGCACCTGTAAGCCAAAGAGATCTAAACAGAAATTTTGGTCTTAGTGATGATTACGAACATGGAAAAGAATCTATGACTGTTAGAGCCAGTGAACGAAAATCCGCATGTAAGTCAAAAAGATTTAAGCAGAAATTTTGGTCTTAGTGGAACTTCCGTTAGAAGAATGCTGAAAGTATTCCTGTAAAGTTACTTTGGTGCACGAACTGCCTAAAAATTACCCTCAAAAAAGATTGCAATTTTGTTATTTCGTTCAGATTCAACGTCTTTTGGAGAGATATTTTTAAAATTGTGTATTGTTTAGGGATGAGGCCAATTCTCCAGCAACAGTGAAGTGAATAGGCATAACTTGCACTAGTAGAGAATCCGCACTGGATACGTGTTACCCATACCACACTGTTGGAACACACTTCTTCTATCATTCCGTCTAGAAACACCACCGAAAAGAAGAAATGGTTAGTGTCAAAGTTCAATTAAACGAATTTGAAAGTGTGTGGAAGTGAATGGAGGCAATTTTAAACATTTACTGAAATCAATAACATTTTTCTATTTATTTTTTGTTTTTCATTTGTTTAGGTTTTACGTTAGTAAGATTAGGCCAAAGAGTGAATTGCTTTCGTAAATGCTAATATTAGTAAAACTTAATTACTGCATACATCAACGTGACAGAATGTAACTATGATCCATTTCTATAGGTACTATCCAGAATTCAATAATATCAGTTGCTATGGTACATGTACGAGGTGCATCCCAAAAGTAATCAGAATGATTTTATTACGCTACCCATGAGGACTGCATTGGCAAAATGAGACAGTTGAGGTTATTACGGGGTTATCTGAAGTATACGGCCGGACCATTCTCAGTTGAGCTCAAGCCTTTCGAATTGTCGGTAAAATGCTGAGAAGTGCCGCTTTTACCTACAGATTCTGGTGTGTTAGAGTAAAGGGTTTTCCGAGTGCGTCCTGACATTACCAAAACGTGGATCCTCCACTATGATAATATGCGGGTCGCATATCATTGGCTGTGATGGAGCTTTTGGTACTGGAAAACATCCCTACCCTTCCTCACCCACCCTACAGCCCTGACTTGACACCGTATGACTTTTTTTGTTCCGCAAAGGCAAAACTCGCCTGAAAGGACACCATTTGGGTATTGTTGCAAGCGTTCGATCAGCCTGGACGAGGGCTCTGAACAATTTTGCCCATGAAGACTTCCAGCCCTGCTACAAAATATGGAAGCGCCGCTGGAATCGTTGTGTTCAGTCCCAGGGAATGTGCTGATATTTTGGAAATCCTTTTCATTACTTTTAGGACGCGCCTCGTATGTTGGGTTACGTCACTACTTTTAACCCAAAAAATGTTTTGGAGAAATATAAAAGCACTATAGTTTTTATTATTAACGTTATCAGCAACAAGTCTAGTTCTGGGCGAAAATCTTGTTAAGCCAAGAGAGGTAAAAAAAGCCTTTTCGATAAGAACATGTTACACTGCAGGGTTTAATTAATCACAGATAAAGCCGCGAACATAAATTAGAAGAATGACCCCTATCTCTGGAGCTAATCACGACACTTGCACGTTGTCGCCGAGTTCCCACGTAGCGGACTCCAACCATAGCCGACCGAAGTGGTTTATCATTACCGTTTAACTAGACCAAGTAATTTAAGACGCATAGTTCTCGCCCGGTTATCTCGAGAATTCTTCACATGCGGCTAAGGTGTTTAATGTCCTTTCTATTTGTGTCACGCTCAGGATGGATTACATCCAACTTCTCCCACTGTTGGTATTTTGCAGTATTGTAATTACGGGCGGAACAAATATTCCCGCGTTGTAGATATGATATGAAAATAGATTTCAAAATATTTCGAGATTAAGATGTGGTAAACTAGAACGTATCCAGAGATAAAATAATCAAGTTGATAGGCCAACCGGATTAATAATTTAGTCGGATTTTATCCCTAATCCGTCGTGGTGCTTCCACATAATCATGAGGAAAGCAAGACTCCGAAACTTGTCTTCTGTTATGATATAAAGCCTTAGACTAACTATGACTTGGTCTAAATTTGGCACATTTATGAGTTTAATGTTTTTGTACACTAAATAATCAAAAATGTACCGAAAGAAGAATATGTTAAGAGCTAACTCTCAGGAGTTTTATGATACCCAACAAGTTAGTAGTCTTATTTTGAAATTACTATTGTATATTTGAAACGCTCGCGTCCTTTCTAATATATCATACCTGAAACTCTTAGGAATTTTCTCATGTTCAATTGGTTGAACCTACAAAATATATATTCAGATTTGAAGTTGTGTTGTGCCTTAGATATAATCCCGCAAAGGCACTTTTTGGGCCATCCAGAACATGTAATAAGCCAACTTTTGGGAAGTTTCTAACATTCAATTAGTTCGTAACCGTACATAGCCGCCATCGTGTTGGGTAATTACAATTCCAGATATATTTTGAAACTTTAAAATTTATTCCCAATTTTAAACGTGTGTCGTTCCTCTTATATAATTCCACAAAATCACGTTTTGGGCTATCGAATACCTCTTCGGAACTAACTCTTAGGAATTTTCTGACACCCAAAAGTTCGTAGCCGTATGAAACAGCTTAACGCTTAAACGTTCCAAATATATTTCCAATTTACTGTTAGGTCGTTCTTGTCACATAATTCCACAAAACCACGTTTTGGTCCATCTTTTACATCTTAAGAGCTCTGGGGAATTTTCTAATGGCCAGTTAGTTAGTTGCCATATGGACCGTCATATTTTGAACGCGTAAACCTTCTAAATGTATTTCTAATTTACTCTTAGGTCGTTCCTGTGACATAATTCCACAAATTTTAGGTTTAGGTCCATCCAATACATCTTAGGAGTTAACTCTGGGGAATTTTAAAAATTAGAAAAACACACATTTTGAAAACTTGATCATTTAAAATTTATACCCAATATTAAACTTGTGCCCGTTCCTTCAATCTAATTCCTCAAAGGCACTGTATGGGCTATTCAGTACATCTTAGGAGCTAACTCTGAGGAATTTTCTGACATCCAATTAGTTTGTAACCATATGAAACAGCCACATTTTGAACGCTTCAACGTTCAAAATGGATTCCCTATTTTAAACTTGTGTCGTGCCTATGATATAATTCCACAAAGTCACATATTGGGCCATACAATGCATCTTAGGAGCTAACTCTCAGAAATTTTCTGACAGCCAATTAGTTCGTAACCGTATGATACAGTTACATTTTGAACGCTTCAATATTCAAAATGGATTCTCAATTTTAAAC
Organism: Limonius californicus; assembly: GCA_014611495.1. Lineage (NCBI taxonomy): Eukaryota > Metazoa > Arthropoda > Insecta > Coleoptera > Elateridae > Limonius > Limonius californicus. The sequence goes on along the minus strand of JABXWE010027137.1, from coordinate 952 downwards.
TTGTGTCGTTCCTGTGTTATAATCCCTCAAAGTCACTTTATAGGCACTCTAGTACATCTTAGGAGCTAACTCTGAGGAATTTTCTGACAGCCAATTAGTTCGTAACCACATGAAACAGCCACGTTTTGAACCGCTCGACATTCAAAACGGATCCTCAATTTTAAACATGTGTCGTTCCTGTGATACAATTCCTCAAAGCTACTTATAAGCTATCCAGTACATCTTAGGAGCTAACTCTGAGGAATTTTCTGACAACCAATTAGTTCGTAACCGTATGATACAGTTACATTTTGAAAGCTTCAATATTCTAAATGGATTCCTAATTTTAAACTTGTGTCGTTCCTGTGATGTAATTCCCGAAAGCCACATTTTGGGCCGTATAATGCACCTTAGGGGTTAACTCTGGGGAATTTTCTGATAGCCAATTAGTTGGTAAGCATACGAAACAGCCATATTTTATGCGCTTGAACATTAGAAGTTTAAACCCAATTTTAAACTTGTGTCGTTCCTGTGATGTAATTTCCGAAAGCCATGTTTTGGGCCATACAATGCATCTTAGGGGTTAACTCTGGAGAATTTTCTGACAGCCAATTAGTTCGTAACCATATGAAACAGCCACGTTTTGACCGCCTCAACTTTCAAAATGGATTCGCAATTTTAAACCATCATCCTATATGTGTTGGTAACTAACTCTTAGACGCTTCTGATACCCAATTAGTTTGTAACCGTATGATACAGTTACATTTTGAACGCTTCAGCATTCTAAATGGATTCCAAATTTTAAACTTGTGGCGTTCTTGTGATATAATTCTTCAAAGTCACTTTATGGGCCATCCAGTACATCTTAGGAGCTAACTCTGAGGAATTTTCTGACAGCCAATTAGTTCGTAACCATATGAAACAGCCACGTTTTGACCGCCTCAACTTTCAAAATGGATTCGCAATTTTAAAC
>JABXWE010027136.1:0-18288 GCA_014611495.1 Limonius californicus | reverse complement strand
ATGACTCACGCGTAAATTTTCCCGGACGTTTCAGTTTAATTGCTTGATGAAGCTTGTTCAAAGTTTAATTGTACAGATTTGCAATGACATTTAATCCAGGTTCCTTAAACTCTATCAACAAGGGTCCTTCATGATCGAAAAAAATGTTAACATCACCTTGCCTGCAGAAGGTTGTGCTTTAAACTTCTTCAGTGGTGGTGAACTTAAATGTTTCCACTGCATCGACGATAACTTACTGGATGGCTCGTAGTAATGGCACCAAGTTTCGTCACCAGCAACCAGGTGTTGCAGATATAAACCCATTCGTAAGCATTTTTGTTCATTAGACAGGAGACGACGAATTCATTGCGAACAAACTTTACTGTAACCCACATTACGAACAATACTATGGAAATATGCTACACTCGCACCAACAATTTCTGAAATTTCTCTAATTGAAATTCGAAGATTTTCTCTAATAAAGCCTTCCACACATGCAATATTGTTTTCTGTTAATGCAGCACACCGTGCACCTGGTCGCGGCTCATCCATAGTCCCCTCTTTTCCATTCTTAATTTTCGGCACCATTCCTTCAGAGTTGGGTACGCAATACATGCATGCATTTCCCATTACTGCTTGCATTCGCATATGAATCTGCAACGGCTGTACACCCTCGGCGCATAAAAATTGTAGCACCGCGCGCTGATCAAACTTGGACGGATTTTCAACAACAAACGCCAATCCAAAATCGAAGTTTTAAAAGTCAGAATGAAATTCAAATGCCAGAAACTTATTAATGTGTTGCTTAAACCGACTACCAACATTAACAAACGTCATTTGAATTATTGCATTTGTTTTTAAGGCGAAGTTGATCAACGATGGGTTTCTGTTGAACAACCCTCGTACATACACTGTTTAACACAGTTATACAGAGTGTTTGTGCAAACACTAGCCAGCTAATTACTTGGAAACTATTAGAAATGTATTCATGACAATTATGCTATATTATATAATGGCGGCTCACATGACATTATTGGTGTGACTTACAAAAGCTACTGTTTTTCAGAAATGAAGTCTTTTAATATGCTTCATGAGTCATGTTTAGAATTCTTGATGTTTTTGCGAAAATTTGTGTAAATTGTTATACGTTTAAATGTCTGAAAAACGCTCTGTATGCTTATGTAGAACCTTCCAACTGAAATCGTTCAATCGTTTTGCCATTTACTGCGCATAATTAATACTAATTGAATGTAAAAGTAAAGTACCTGTTTACGACAAAATAAAGCTGTCTATTTGTTTCGCAATAAATATGTTTGCAAAATCAACATTTGTTAGTACGACGGCAATAATAAAATATTATCACTAAGCAGTTGGAGATATCCACGTTGTTTGTTTGGCGACGTCACATAATATTTCAAGAACCCCCGGTACTCAAGAACGTCACGGTCGGTTGCTCACCCTTAGCTCGGCATTATTATTTATCTTTACCTCGAATTTCAGCGCGGGGCGGCGCGGAGGGTGTACGCGAAACCGCGGCGGAATATAATGTGAAATAGGGCGCAATAATAAACCTCGCGATTAATTTTTGCCGCGGGGAGATCGTTTTTAATTAGAACTCATTTGTCAAAATAGCTAATATATGGCGAGCATTTATAATTTAAATGAACATGTTTGTATGGAAGGCGGGGACCGCAAACTTTTCGACGTTTATGAATGTGTTTGTGTTGAATTCGATATTTATTGCACCGATTGCTCTCTGCGGTTTTTATTGTTTGCCTCTCGATCGGCTGGTATAATTTTGATAAAGCCGCGTTTGGATTATTTCGCAATTTATTTTACCACCTATATCACAAAGCTAGGGCTCGTAAAAAACAATTCGTTTAATGTCCGTTCAATATTTAAAAAATGATTCAATAGGCGTTGTACAATTCGCAGCGCTCTAAACAGAAATTAGGTTTCCAGAGTTTTTAAAAATGCCTCGTAGATAAAACGGAAAGTTAATAAGATGTTGATTTCATAAAAGAATTCATTATACAGAGTGTCCCATGACGGGAAGTCGCATAACAGCACCTTAAAGTTGATTTCTCTGCTTGCGCTTATTAACAGTGTTGATAATGTTTACTTTTACAACGCGAGAGTATGCCGATATCGATTACATATACGGTTTTTGTCATGGAAACTCAGTAGAAGCTGCTCGAGAATATGGGTTGTTATTTCCAAATTAGCGACTACCAGACCGACGAGTTTTCCAACGAGTGCAAAACCACCTACGTGACCACGGAGCTTTCCCAATGATGACAACATACTTCGAGAAACTGATAATAATCCTATCATCTCTGTTCGTCGTGTATCTGCACAAGTTAATGTATCACGAATACGAGTTTGGAGAACATTAAAAATCCATGGTTTATATCGTTTTCATATCCAGCCTGTTCAAGCCCTCTTACCTACTATTTACGATTTCGCTAGTCGTAGGGAATTTTGCCGCTGGATCATTCAAAATCGAAACCTACGTAATGTAATGTATTCACGGATGAGGCAACATTTAGAAGGAATGGATTCATGAACAGAAAGAACAGCCACTCTTGAGATTTGGAGAATCCATACGACATCACAGTATCAAATTATCAACATAGGTTTTCAGTAAATATCTGGTGTGAAATTATTGATAACATGCTCATCGGTCCATTCGTTTTTGGGAACCATTTAACCGCCGACAGGTATTTAAATTTTCATTTGGGAGGTTTGTTATATGATGTCCCTCTGGCGATCAGATATGGTATGTGGTACCAACACGATGGTGCCCCTGCGGACTTTGCGTTACGTGTAATACAATTTTTGAATCAACGGTTTGAATAACGTGTAATTGGTAGAGGAGAACAGCACCCCTGGCCCCTAAGATCTTCGTACTCAACTTGTTTAGATTATTATTTGTGGGGCCATATGAAAGATATGATACCAAACACCATCACAGACTGTTGAAGATCTTAGGAGACACATTTTTGAAGCAGCAGAACTAATTCGGAATAACAATGATATGTTACGTAGGGCAACCAGATCTCTTTTAAGAAGAGCCAAAATGTGTCTCGAGAGGAACGGTGGCCATTTTGAACAAGCTTTACAATGAATTTAAAAACAAATTAAATATTGACTTTTCTTCTTCTTGGTGTCAGGTTCTTCCTCGGAGGTTGCTGATCAACATGACTTTTATGAAATTGTAATTATGGAACAAATAATAATTTAATACTTTGTATTTTCAAAACGGTTTACTTTAGGGCATAACTTCATTACAATTTTTAACTGTAGGTATCTGGTCTAAAGATTACGTCGTGGAACACTCTGTATGTACTGTATAAAATATTTTTCAAAGGTGCCCCGTATAAAGAAAACACTAGGTAAGTTAAATGCCCTCGTATATACATATTATATATTTATTGCTTTTTGAACCTACCTCGTTAAGAAACGGAGTTAAGTTAAGTAAATGTTTAATTTTCAAAATTTCTTGGCAAAGGAAATTATACAACCACGAGGAGTGTTCAAATTTAAACAGGAATGTTTAAATTAAAACCCCATTTAAAGAAAATTCCAAACGTGAAATTAATTAATATCCAAGGCAACTATGTCGCTATAATATTACACTTACGATGTCGGAAAATTCTGTTCAGTGTAGTGTGGAACAGCGCATTATAATCAAATTTCTCCCGAGTTAAGGCGTAAATTTGACGGCAAGCATAATACAGCGATCAATGTCTTCCTAAAAGTCGGTTTTTTGAGTGGTCTAAATCTTTTAGAGACCGAAGAACTCTGCACACAATGAGCCTCATCTACGACGACCTACAAGTTCGGGTAACTGCGAAAATGAAGAGAAAGTTACCCTTATTGAGCAACACAGACGGGCTATAGTTCGTATATCAGTGTCTGAAGTATCGTAAGATAACTTCCAAGTGCATTCCGAGCTTTTTCTGTCGAAGAACGTAAGTTGAATCCTTTGCAAATCGCTTCTTCTCTACTGTAGCGATATGAGAGAGAAGCTGATCAAGCTTTGAATTCAATTTTGACAACCAATGAAACTTTGGTACATTATGTTACTCCTAAGTCAAAACGTGCAAGAATCCAGTGGTGTCATATCACATTTTCAAAGCCAAAGAAAGCTGTCAGCTGGTAAAGTAATGTCAACCTTTGTTTAAATATCTCAAGAGATGTTTTTTTTGCTGATTTTCTTACACAACGACCTACAATTAATGCAGGCTATTATTGGACACTATTATCCGATAAAGTTAAGCAGGCGAGCTATTTGTTTTCTCCAAGATAATGCTCACCCTCATACCGCTACAAGAACAATTGAAACCATAAAAAAACTTCAGCGGGACCTTCTTCCGCATGCATTATATGCTTGGTCCACTAAACGAATGTTTAGACGTTAAAAATATTTCAATCAAATAACGCCATTATCGAAACTGTTCAAGAGTAGATACATATGGAAAGGGTTCCATATGTATCCCTTTGTATACCCTTTAGGTTCCATATGTATCCATGTATGAAGTCTTTACTTCTTCCAGAAAGGTATTATAAAGTAGTATTGCATCGTTAAACAGAAAGACTGCAGGAAGGCATCGAAAAGTAACATAGTTTTCATCGTTGTAATATTAATTTTTGGTATTCCCGTGAAGATCTATCGTTCCAGCAAGAGCTTTGTGCCGTAGATTATCATCTTTGGCATTTAAAACACTTGCATTTGTCTCTAACTTCTCTGTTATTCCGATTGCATAATCTGGTGCAATATTGATGAGGTATTACCGCAATGCAATCGGACGCCATCAACCAGTGACGTCGACTCAGCTGTCAATTTGCTTCTCGTCTTCTGTCCTTTGGGGCGTCGATCTAACGTAAGTTTACCTTCAGACTTCCTCCACCTTGACGTCGCCTTAATGTAAAACTATGCGTATTATTAAATACTAGTGAATAATGCAAGAAATGATTATTTGTTCACAAAGTGCTTCAATTTACGAGACCTAAAACAATTTTCACCAGAAAGCAGCTACCTGTTGCTAATTATTTAATAGATTTAGTAATCAATTGCATTTGTCTTGTAAACTCAGCTGATATTGACTACATAGTTCTTTTCATTTTTTATTCTTATCGTAAATCTAGCAGTCAGTGGCAGCTCGACTGACAGCTTCGAAAATCTCAGGGCTCTTTCGTTCATATTTAATTTATAAAAGGACCGGATCTGCTCCAGGTTTGAACGTTTTTGGCTTGTAACTGTACCAAAGTTCTTTTATTTTATTTAATGTATTTATAACCATAGTTTGATAGCCTATGAACAATTTTGAGGCAAGGACGAAGCAGAACAAGGTAAGGCTAAGTAAGCTGTCGGTCCCTGTCAATTTCACGAAGATCTACGTATAGTTGTGACTCTTATTTTAAAATACCCTGTGCGTCATATTAGTTTAAAACTATTCACTTATGTTTATGTGCTATGTAGAGATCAGTCTTGTGTTAAATATCTTTTGAAGGCGCCTCGTATATTCAAAATATTTTTGTGATACAGCGTCTGACAAATGTCTCTGTATAAGGTATAGTTAAATAATTGTACATATTGAATGGGCCTCGTATATAAGGATGGCAATATATTGTATAATGTTAAATTTCTTGAATGACTCTCACGAGATTGAGATGAATTACTTCATATTTTCTTAAATTTAATTAAAGTTTAAGCGGACGATGAAAGTCAATTTCGTCTGAAGTACAGTATGAATGTGCCTCGTATAAATAAAATGTTTTTGTAAACCTTTTCTAGTAAACGTCTAAATGTACAATTAAATGAAATTAGCCTTGCTGAATGTCCTTCGTATGTAAAGATTGCGTTAGCATTACTTTAATATTCCTGTTAAACTTTAAATTAAAGTTTATGTGACAGTTGGGTCTAGCTTGTTTCAGATATTTTTTGAAAGTGCCTCCATAAAAGATTACGTAAATGTTCCTCGTATATGAAGATTGCATTTATATTAGTTTGGGAAAGTACCTCGTAAAGTAAAATCGCGTAAAGTGAAAGTTATCGTTTTAATTTTTGCGAATTTAGAGGTAAAACAAGATTTGAACTATTTTTCTGGAAAATCCCTCGTAAGTAGCGTCGCGACGGCATTTTTATTAAATTTAGCGGGAAGTTTATAATTTCCCGCGTCGATATAATTTGACGACCTCGTCACACAGCGAGCTAGCTTACCTTTCATATTCCTTTTTTATGTCTTAATTAAAGTTTACGTGCGAGTTGGAAGTCGACTTTTTACGGCCCCTCGCCGAACAAATTTTAAACAAAAACTTAATTTAACGGCCCCCTTAATACAAAGATTTAAGCCATAGTAAAACATTTTGTCTCCTAATTTCACCTAGATTTCATCCCCCGAGCTTTGGGTACCTGTTGAGAAACTCCCGTCCCGCTTTCGTCCTTAACGTTCCGCAGGAGCGACGAGGACGCCCGATCGGGTCAACGGGAGTTTCGACTAATGAATTCCAGTCTGTTTAATTACTTCGGTGTTTATCTCCAAATAAGTGTGTGTCTTATATCCTGCTGCGAATTCTGCGAAAAACAATTGTCTGCAGTTTAATTAAATGTACTGAGATTATTTTGGAAGAGTAGCGAGGGAACTTTTTGTAAATAAAGCGTGCGTACCCGGATGGGTCTCAATTTGTTTCAGGCAGTGAATTAGAAATTACAAATGCTCTTCTTGCAATCGGGACCGAAATTGCGTTACGCGGCTTTAAATTAATTGTTCCAGATAATAATTAAGCATATTATGCTGGAAAACCCCATTTAAAACTCCATCTTCTTCTGTAGCCGAAGGCCCTTTATGCGAGGAAGTCATTATGTTCGGAAACTTTTCGAAATTATTAACATACAATTATAAAAGTTTGGAGTTTTGAGCAAATTGTCTAAAGGTAGACTTTAAATGGACGCAGAACTTTCCAACGGGGAGAAACAGCTGCGTCCCCCAGAAACTTTAAGAAATTTAATATTAATGAAGAAAACAACATAATCCAACACAATTCGTTACACGACCCGTTCTCCGAGTCCACCCCTTCAATTGCTAATTAATCATAATTTGCTGTCTGCAAAATATTATCGCAACTAGAGAACGCTGGCTTAATTTGTCTCTGAGAGGAGGCGGTGTTGAAATAAACTGATCAGGGTTACTATGCTCAGCTGTTGTCGACAAAGAGAACGGATTTGTGGTTGGATCTGTGGATCACTATTACTTTCATTGCTTTAATTTGATCAGAAAAAAAGTATCTCAGTTTAATTTAATAGAATACAAAGTACTTATTGTTAAACTAAACAGTCAGTAAGTTATATTTGAAGAGACATCTATAAAAGGATCAGAAGTTATAGCGCTCAGTTGTTATCGAAACACAGCATGAATTTGCATTCTGATTAGGGACTACTGCGCCAATTTCTGTTTGTTTCAAGGGAATAATGTAATCTTAGTTTAAAATAAAAGAACGGGAAGCTTTGTTAAGCTTAAGTTATCAGAATGTAGACGCATTTATGCCTAGAAGAGCAGAATACTTAGTGCTAACCTAAATTGGTGTCATACGTTCCAGTATTCGGTTGTTGCCTAAAAGCTCAATTAAATTTGAAAAAATAAGGAAAGCTTTAGTAAATAAAGCTCCACTGGAAAGAATTCCTCAGTTTAATCTAACGGAAGAGCAATGTGCCTAAACGTAAGTAATCAAAAGAGGAGGAGAGATATGCTCAAAAGTTGTTGTGCTCAGTTGTTACCTGAAAGCAGGAAAATGTGTTCATATTAAATTAGAAAAGAAGAATTTTATTGTCCTAAACTACTCAAAAATGAATAGGGATATTGCAGTGTGAGACACTTAAAGGCAATACCAATTGTATTTATAATAAAAAACTACCAAAAAAACAATACGTAATGTCTATTTAGTAATGAACATGAAAATTACAACAAAGGTACGTTTAAAGAAGAAATTATAATGCAAATCGTTATTGTCTCCTTGCACTTAACTTAAATTTATTAAATTCTGCCATACTCTCAATGCTTCTTCTTTCACTTTTAGCTAAGAGTTTCCTCCTGTTGCTCGGCTTTTTATTGCTGTTCGGCGGACGATGATTGCCAGCTTTGGGCCCATTTCTTGGGCGGTCATCCTGGTGGCCTTTTTCCCTGATAGTCGTCCATTTTTACAAATGCGGGTAAGTCGCTGTTCCCCCATCGTCTCCACCTGGTCTTTCCATTTCTTCCTTCTGGTCTTAGTCCATTTTACACGTCTTGAATACCACAGTTTTTGTCTGTCCCAAAGTGTTACTCCTGAGATGGCTCGTAGGACTTTCATTTCTACGACCCTAATCTTTTGTTTCGCTTTAGCTGTCTCCGCTCTGGTTTCAGCTGCATATGTTAGAATTAGGCGTACCATCACTTTATACATTCTGCTTTTGCAGTCCTGACGCAGGTATTTATTTCGCCAAAAAGTGTTTCTCAGGTATCCTGCTACTTGTGTTGCCTTCGTTGCTTGTTGTTGGACTTCTTGCTTTAGGTCTCTGCTGCTTGTTATCTCTATGCCTAGATATTTGAAGGACATGACCTGTTCCACCATACCACCATCTATTTCCAATTTGCATCTAATAGGATTCTTGCTTATTACCATCGATTTTCCATGGCATACTTTTTCTGGTCGTATTAAATTAGTGTAGTATCTAGTGGAGGTCGTTTTCGTTGTTTGCTAGCAGTACTGCATCGTCAGCAAAACATACAATATTTATGTTGTTTCCATCCATCTGATATCCGTTTTTATGTCTTACTGCTTCTATTAGCTTGTTCATTATTCATTACTATATTGAAAAGGAAGGGGCTGAGTGGGTTCCCTTGCCTTATATCCTTTTTTATAGTTATTGGCTCCGTTGTTCCTTTAGATGTTATCACTCTTGTGGTGCTATCCGTGTTAATGTCATCGATTATTTCTATAATTCTTCCGGGGATGTTATTCTTTTTCAGGATATTTAGGACATCGCCTTTCTGTATTCTTTGCCTTAATTACATATAAATGAACAGCAATCCTCGATTATATTGTATTAACGTACAGAGATATAGATTCTCAGACGCTCTTTGAAAGGGTTTATGTTATGTTAATTTATTCAACGAAGGGCTGTTAATTTAAGCTGACCAAGGAGGGGTTACCTTGGTTTAATTTATAGGGATGACAATCCGTGTTTAACGTGTACGAACAGTAAAAGGTCAGATCAGTTGTCTACAAAAGGAAAGGACTTTGCTAACCTTAACTGATTAGTAATTACTATAATCAGTCATTATGTAATGAGTGATTCTCCATATGGAAAGATTTTATCGAATTGTGAAGAATATTGTATTACCACAAAGCGTTCAGAAATGCGTTATCTTTGATTTGTCAAGCGGTGAAAGCTTGGCATTAGTTATGCTTAGAAATAGAGAACTGTGTAAAATACGATAAAAAAATATTAAAATATATACGACGGGTTACCTTAAGGTAACAAGATAAGTGATGATAACCTTTTGAATTTTCGTAGGGTAACAATTGTTTATGCTAATTTAAATAATATTCGAGAGACAGATTTCGATAAACTCAATCATAAGAAGCTGACTTAATTTATCTAGAGAAATGTTAATGTATGTTAAGCTAATCTGACGAAGATTGGTTCAGTATATCCAAAAAGAGAGGACTGTGGTTAGTTCAAATGCCAATAATATGTTTCTTTGCTAGTGTTAGGGACTTAAATAGATTAAATTACAAAAGGGGGAGAGAGTTAGTAACTTATGTTAAGCTAATGTAATCAGGAGAAAGTTGGCTCAGTTGTCTCTGAAAGGTAAAATGCGTGCTAATTCAAATGACAATGGGAAGTTGCTCCAGCTAATTGCTATTAGAAGGACAGGCTTCAATATCCTCAATTATAGAGGTTTACTTTAAATAGCAATCCATATTAACCAGTATCATCAAAAAGAGAGGACTGTGGTTAATGAAAATGGCAATAAAATGTTTCTCTACCCATTATCTGCTAGTGCGAGTGTTATATAGAGAAGTGGTAACTTATGTTAAGCTAATATAATCAGGAGAAAGTTGGCTCGGTTCTCCCCAAAAGGTAAGAAGCGTGATAATTTAAATGGTAAGGGAAATTGCTCGAGCCAATTGCTATTAGGACAGACTTCAAGAAAATGAATCATAAAAGGTTACATTAGTTTATCTAGAGAAATAGTAAGTAATCTATATTAAGCTAAAGTAATCTTAAGCAGAGTGGCTCAGGATCTCCAAAAAGCTTTAAATGGCAATGAGCAGTTGCTTCCCCCAATTGCTCTTAGGAGATTATCTTATTTTATCTAGAGAAACCCTTTGTTAAGCAAAAGTAATTTGAAAAAGATAGGCTCAGAGAAAAGACTGGATCGTGATTAACTTAAAAGGCAATTTAAAGATCCCTTGTGAAATTTTTGCTACAGGTAAGGGCTCAAATAAATTAGAAGATAAACATGTGGGACAGGGTTAGCCTAGATAAGTCGTCGCCTATGTCAAATTAAGGTAAGCTGGAGAATATCGGCTCGCTGGTTTCTGAAAGGGGAAAACTGTGCTAATATAAACGGTTATGGAAAGTTGCTTTGATCCACTGTTAAGCTTTGTTAAAGAGGAAGGGGCCCAGATGAATTAAGCCACAAGCAGAGAGCACTATTTGATTTAAAGCAATGGTAATATAAGGAAAGCATAGGCAAATAAACACAATGTTTACTTACCTACGGCTAAAGTAATCAGGAGAACGTCGACTTAGTTATATCCGAAACTGCGCGATTCTATCATTTTTGAGTACGATGAAATTAAAACTTCCGGAAATATAATCTCAATAAAGAACACAACCTAATTGAACCCAATTCACAGCGTGATCCGTTTCCCAACAAGCGGCCGTTAATTGCTAATTAATCATTACAATTCCTGTCAACAAGAAAAATCGTAAATATAGGGCTGATTATTATCGGAAAAGTTTGAAAAGCCGGGAAAATGAAACCGTGCAGTCGTAATTAATCGAAATTTGATACGTCAGAATCGAAACCCATTCGTCAGGGCTAAATTTTGTAGCTGCATTTTATTATGGACTGAAACGGCGTCATATTCAAGCAGTGTTTCACGCGAAATTGTAGTTTAATTGGACCTAAATTGCGGCACATGGTAAAAAATGCGGGAAGAGCTAGCCGGAAAATTCGATTTTTAAGTCCATTAAGTAAATCACGTTACTGTGTTTTGTCGTCGTAAAAATTGCACTTGATTGTTTTGCAAGGATGTGAGCGTTTATATTGTCTCGTTGCAGCGAATTGCCTTAAAATGAAAACGTTTATATGGCACTTATTTTTAAACAGAAAACAGAATGTAGCGTCAGTTCCAAAATATGCAATTCGCTCCTTTATTATTGCGATAGATACATACCCCGGTAGTGTTAATAGCACACCTCTATTCTCTTGTATATGCTGTATTACATTCATTCAATAATTTAATTTTCCTCTACCGCAGTAGAGAAAACGAAGAAAATTATATTGTGAGAAAAGGAGAAAGAAAAATTAAGTGATCTCCACAATTTATAAATCCCATAAGAATCAAATGAGGAAGAAACGAAGAGCGTAGTTGGGAAAACATAAAAAGATTATGAGAAAAGGGGGCACAGACAGAAATATGCGATCTCCACAATTTTTAAATCCCATAGAAGAAGCGAATATGAGAACAGAAACTAATTGGTAAGAACAAATTGAGGACATGAAACGTTCAATCATTGATGGTTTGCATAATACCATTTAAAATTATAGAGAACGACAGAAACAGGAAGTGCCAATACGGAACGTTAGGGAAGTATATCAATAGAAAGAAAGTGGGGAATAACAAGAGAGGTGTAACAAAGTTCACAACGATAGCCGTAATTGGCGATAAAGAAGAGGGAGAACATTATTAATATCAATGAGTGCTGTTGATTGATGGATCTGCCTCAGTTCCACTACAGAAAGTTTGTCTAAAGAAGAACGAAAAGAAAATCATCGATTAATCCTGTTGCTATATTAAGTGGCTTGTTATTTCTGAATTATAATAATTTACCTTTGTTTAGTAATGGATGCAGAAAATATTAAATAAATATATGGAAGAGAAGAAAATATAGCTGATACAAGGAAACTGACGAACTGACTGGCCGATGGAGAAACTAAAAATGAGTATTGAACTGTAAGACAGGGGAAGAGAGAATAATGGACAAGGAAAAACGGCGACAAGGAGGAAACACATAAAACAGAGATATAACGAAAAGAAAAAGAATCACAAAGGACAAGAAGAGCTGAAAAAAGAGTACGTGCGAGCGAAAGGTAAGATAGGGGAGGAAGAAGAAATATATATTTTTATAAACTAATTTTTACATATGCAAAGGAAGGAAAAAAAGGTAAAGATAAAAGAAGTACGAAAAGTAGGAAGCCGATAATATAACCGAGAGGTATATACTAGAATAGCAGATTGGGACCAGAAAATGGTGGCGTAAGGAAGAAGAAGAGAAAAAAACCAATAAATTTTAAATAATATGTTTATAAAAACAGTGGATGACAAAACCGGCCAATGGAAAGAACGAACTATCAGTGAAGATAAAGAAAAAGAAAATATAGTAGGTACTAGTAGGAAAAAGCCCGAAGATAAACAGTGAAGATAGTAAAACACGAAGGAGAAGATCTCTAGTCCTTTGGCCCTCGAGAAAGTGTGCTGATCTTCTCTCCTACGTCTGTGACGTGCATGTAAAGTAATGTACCTAAACATAAGGGACTTACTGTTTAACGCGTGCTTTTGGCAGAAGTACCTCGGTAATTTGCCATTGCCTTTGGGGGAAAACGACTGAATAAAAATCCGATGTTTCTGGATCTAGGATCGAACCCAGGTCCTTAACCTTCCAGTAGTCGCACCTTTTATCTGGACACCAGTAGTCGCAGTAGGTCTCTCAGACCCCTTGGTATTGATTTTTTACACTCATACTAATTGAAAAATATTGTTCATTACTGAATATATTTGTTTATTAGGATAATAAAACACATTCGTCACAAAATTTTAACTTCTAACTTTATTTGAAAATTCACAAAATAGTAACAAAGCAAAATGTACACTTCTTGACATTATCTTAATGTTTTTTGTTTTTTCAAATATAACTTTAAAAATGCCATATGTCATTATTGAAATAATGAAAATAAGGTTCATTTAGTGTAAAAAAAGAATTAAATGATTTAAATCAGCTTAACCATCACCATCACCATCAATATATATTCACTTACAAGGACACCTCACTTGGCTCACAGGTGGTAACTCTCAAGAGAATACACCAAAACTAATGCGCATTCGTATGAGCATAAGAGAGTACTCTATCGAAAGGTACCGAAAACGACCAAGCGTAATATCAAAAAATTACAGAGTTATAGCTGAAATAAGAATTTTCAGATCTGTGAAACCCCGTGCGACTACTGGAAGGTTAAAGACAACAGTCCAACACACTAACCGCTGCACCAAGGTCGCTTCCAGGAGAAATATATTTATATAATCGTTAGTAACTTAATACTTCCGTAGATGATGTTTTGACATATGGTTCACAGACATGGACACTTACAAAAAATAACATGGAAAAATTCGTTAAAGTTCAAAGGGCGATAGAAAGAAGTATCTTGGGCGTAAAGCTAAAAGACAGGAAAGCAAACATCTGGGTAAGAGAAAGAACGAAGGTAATAGACGTAGCAAAACATATAGCACAGTTGAAGTGGAGCTACGCTGGTCACGTTGCTAGACAACAAGATGGACGATGGAATACCATACTACAACAGTGGAGATCTTGGATAGGGAAGAGAACACGCAGAAAACCACAGATGCGATGGACGGACGACCTGAACAAGATGGCGGGTGTATGCTGCATAAGAAGTGTCCAGAACAGATGGAAGAGGCCTATGTTCAAGAATGGACAACAAGGGGCTAATGAAGAAGAAGATGATGATATAATTTTGTTAACTGGATTTGAAAAAATAAAGGGAACGGAAATAAAGGAGGGATTCAAAGACTTGCCAATGGAATGAGAAAGGTGGGCAGAAACAGAACCAGGGGGAGGGATAAAGGTGGACAAGATAGAGCGAAATTATGTTGGATAGAAACAGAGGTTATACAAAGGGGCGGGAGAGAAAAAGAACTGATGGAATGAGAGAGAGACTGAGTGGGAAAATAGCGGAGTACTGTTTTATGCGCGGTAGCAAACCGCTGAACCTTGTTCTATGTCTGTATAATTTAAACGAACGGCACATAACCAGACTAGATACAACAGAAACATTTTTCCAATAAATTCACCTTTGATTTGCTAGGTACAAATGCACAAACCGTTTTTATGGCGCCATCAAACATGCCAATAGCAGTATGGGACGAAATGGCGCGCCACAAACTGTGATTAATTGCCACGTACGACAATTAAAGGTTGCGAGATAAAATCAAAACGAAATAACAATAAATTTAGCTTATTATGAGTTCCTGGCGCGATTTCAGGTCTGGCTTAATATAATACCTGCTGAAAATAATAAAAAATCGATGTTGCATTGAAGGGGACAACAAAAGAACTCGAGAGTACTTTAGAATTCATACTTTAGTGCGCTAATTAATTGGATCTACTCTACGACTTTGTGTGCTCTTTTCCGACGAGAAAAACTACTTTAATTAGTACTCACTTCTGATACAAATCCTGATAAAATGGAAAACTTGCCGGAGTGAAGTGTTTTCGTTTCGATTTTGCTATCGAAGCAATAAATTGAGTGGTTTTTCATCGCGATGCTGCTGCGAAGAAACTAGTTTTCCTCCTTTTGTCTGCCTCCATCTGTTTAGAGTAACAACAACGTCGCGAAAAAAGGAACAGTAAAAAATTAATTAAACACGAGTTCATTTATAATATTTTCGCACGCTAAGCTGCACTTTCTCATTAAGAACTGTGGATTTGCTTAATAAAGTTCTAAATTATGCAGAACACAATTTGAGGTTTGCCTTGGAACCTCGTCGCTCTCCTCTAATTTGCTCGTCGGCGAATAATCAGGTGCAAATAGGCGTTTGGAAAAAGGAGAAAAATAATTATTAATGGAATATTAAAAAGCACAATTAGGAACAGGCAAGCCGCGCTGCCACCACAGAACTCCCCTTTGTATTGATATCGCTTGAGTTAACTTCTCGACGCTTCATTTATCCGATGACTTCCCTCCTTTCCGATAAAGTTGAGCTAATTTAACCCTTGCGCTAAAATACCTCCCCCCTATAGAAAATATCCTTTATTTTATTTATTTAATGGAAACTCATTATATTGAGATCACCTATACCCAATCGATTTAAGCGAATCTTCTCCCTTTAACAATATCGAGTTAAATACATAAGAGTAACATAGTTTCCCTCCCCTAATAAACAACTGCTGTTGAACATGGTGAGTTCGCACAGAACCCTTGAATGGATTTGGGCTTCCCTCCTCATTTTCAGGTCATACAACTTCCGATTCCAGTAAAATATTTCGCTTCATTTATGTTTCTTTCACGGTAGTATTACTGTTCATACTGTTGGAGAATAAATTTATTCAACAAACCATGTTTGTATGTAACCACAACATTCTGCTGCTTTAAGATAATAGATAGATAAGATAGAGAAAGCAACCTCCCCCCTTCAGTTAGTGAAGCTATCTTTCGTTCAATATTCAAATAAAAAAGTAGAAAGTATGACCTGAACCTGAAAAGATGAATGTATTCCTTCACATCTTAGGGGACACTACTAAAAGAGAAAGATATTCATCGCCTTCCATTAGAAAATACGTTTTTAATATTTCTTACTACGTTGCAAAGACCGCCCTTAATCCAATACCTTCAATATCTAATAATTTTGAGTTATAGCAGTCCTTCCCCTTTATAGATAAATGAGACTTCATGGACGGCCTCCTCCTTCCTACGTTTTAAATAAACAACTACATAATCTCTTAAAAAATAAGTTCAGTTCTGCTCCTATGTTTGAAGGTAGCATGTTCCCTCTCCGTATAAAAGCACCTGAATATTATTTCCCTTTTCCTAAATAAATAATTACGTAAGCCCTTAAATAGAAGTTCTTCCTCTTTATTTGAAGGTAATATGTTCCCTTCCTTTATAAAAACATCTAGATATTATTTCGATCACAAAACGTTCCCACAGCTTGTCACATTTTGCATGCCCTTAAATTAAAAATAGGTTCAATCCTGCCTCTTTATTTGATGGTAATATGTTTCCACCCATTATAAACACACCTAGATACTATTTCGCGCACATGTACGTTCTCTTTCCTCCCCACATTTATATAGACAACTACATCAGCCCTTAAATAAAAGATAGCTTCAGTTCTGCTCCTATGCTTGAAGGAAACTTGTTCCCTCCCCTTATAAAATAAATCTTCTAACTATTATTTCGCTGACATTTTAAATAAACAGCTACATAAGCCTTTAAATAATAAATAAGTTCAACCTGACCCCTTTATTTGAAGGTTACATGTTTCCTGCCCCTGTAAAAATACCTAAACATTATTTCGATCACATGGACGTTCCACCTCCTTCCTACATTTTAAATAAACAACTAAATAAGCCTTTAAATTAAAGATAGGTTCAGTCCTGCCCCTATGTTTGAAAGGAATATGTCCCCTCCTCTTATCAATCACCTTGGTATTGTTTCGTTAACAGGGACGTTTCATCTCCTTCCTACATTTTAAATAAACTACATAAGTCCTTAACTAATAAATAAGTTCAACCTGGCCCCTTTATTTGAAGGTAACATGTTCTCTGCCCTTGTAAAAACACCTAAACATTATTTCGATCACATGGACGTTCCACCTCCTTCCTACATTTTAAATAAACAACTAAATAAGCCTTTAAATAAAAAATAGGTTCAGTCCTGCCCCTATGTTTAAAAGGAACACGTTCCATCTCCTTATAAATCACCTTCATACTGTTTCGCTAACAGAGACGCCTCCCCTAATTGCTACATTCTAAATAAACAGTTACGTAAGCCTTTAAATAATAAATAAGTTCAACCTGGCCCCTTTATTTGAAGGTATCATTTTCCCTGCCCTTATAAAAACACCTAAATATTATTTAGATCACATGGACGTTCCACCTCCTTCCTACATTTTAAATAAACAACTAAATAAGCCTTTAAATAAAAAATAGGTTCAGTCCTGCCCCTATGTTTAAAAGGAACACGTTCCATCTCCTTATAAATCACCTTCATACTGTTTCGCTAACAGAGACGCCTCCCCTAATTGCTACATTCTAAATAAACAGTTACGTAAGCCTTTAAATAATAAATAAGTTCAACCTGGCCCCTTTATTTGAAGGTATCATTTTCCCTGCCCTTATAAAAACACCTAAATATTATTTAGATCACATGGACGTTTCATCTCCTTCCTACATTTTAAATAAACAACTAAATAAATCCTTAAATAAAAGATAGGTTCAGTCCTGCACCTATGTTTGAAGGGAACATGTCCCCTCCCCTTATCAATCACCTAGGTATTGTTTCGCTAACAGGGACGTTTCATCTCCTTCCTACATTTTAAATAAACAACTAAATAAACCCTTAATTAAAAGATAGGTTCAGTCCTGCACCTATGTTTGAAGGGAACATGTCCCCTCCTCTTATCAATCACCTAGGTATTGTTTCGCTAACAGGGACGTTTCATCTGCTTCCTACATTTTAAATAAACTACATAAGCCCTTAAATAATAAATAAGTTCAACCTGGCCCCTTTATTTGGAGGTAACATGTTCCCTGCCCGTATAAAAACACTTAGATACTACATCGCGTATCATGAGGAGACAAGAGAAACCCCTGCAACCTTACATATAATCTGTATACAGTTACGGCGTTAATGCGGCCTTCCTCTAAAATAACTAAATCAACTACGAAGCATTCAGCTCTCTTCTAAATTTAAATTAAAAACCTAAAATAAAAATACCCTTTCGATTTAAAGTAACCGCCTCCCCCTTAAGTACAGCAAATATAGAGCAAGCTTCGCCTATTTTAAAAGAGCGCTCCTTTAGGTTAGTGCAGTCTCCAATTCTTCTTCAGCAGTAACGATATAAAAGGAGTTTAGCCTTCATTGATCTTCTTTCCATGACATAAAAACTGATAAATGTTTTCCTGATGAATTTAATCCAGTAGACTGCCTCTCCGTTAGGTATAAACACATCTAAACCTCTTCCTGATCATTTTGTGGTAACACGATCCCATCCCATTCAAAAACCAAGTTA
>JABXWE010027134.1:0-23579 GCA_014611495.1 Limonius californicus | reverse complement strand
CTTTTAAACATTTTGACTTTTTTTTTAGTATACATCAACCACAATACTTTGTCATATTTCAACACAATTCCGGGAAAATTCATTGTCAGAAGATTATTCATTCGAATATTGTGACCTAGGAATCATTATCTCCGCAAAAATTGTATCTCAATTACTACTACAGCCATAACGCTTTAACCAAAGCAAACACGAACGCTTTGAAAACAATTGAAGCTAATTTAATATCAATTTGTGAACATGAACGCGACATACGGTTCACGTTAGCGAAGTGCTCGTATAATCACTTTATTCGTTTAGCGGCACCTTTGTCGGCAAAACGGTGCACTTTAAGCTCGACACAGATTATCCATTACCGTTCAAGTATAATATCCTTAATATCCGGAGCTTTTTTGAACGATGATGTGTGGGAGGAACTTGATTAAAGCCCGCCTACCTGTTTCTTAGCAACGGCACGTATTGTCACTTGGGTGCCAGTTCAACCCACAGTTTAGTTAAACTGGATTTCGCCCCCCTCCTCGCGGCGCTTATACTTTATTGACTGGTTAATAGGGGCCATTTTCAGATAAGATGGGTAATTGTTAACCCAAGGTGCAAATTTGACGGTCTTGATGGAATAGTTAATTTGTTACCGTGGCTGAGGCGAATCGTTCGCTGCTCTATCGTGCTGTTTTTATGCCACGCACAATCCAGAAGCAGTTTAGCGATTAGTTTGTTCTGGCAAAAAATCTCGCCTACATAAATATAACCTAATAAGCTATCAAGGAAATAGATGTACATCTACATTTATTTAAACAAACATGTGTAAATGTTTGATTAATTCTCCATGTAATTAGTAGGATAATTATTCTTCTGGAATAGCTAAAGTTTTCGCATTTTTTTAAATACAGAATGTCTTATTTATTTCACATTTTACAAATGCAAAAATTAAATTATTTTCAAATATTAACTTAACTTTAAATAAAAATTATCAACAATAATTTAACTTTTGGTATTTGTGTATTACATGCAGAGCAATTTACGTAACTTATAGCCCCTGACAAACTAACACTGCAACCCAACACACACACATGCATACACAGACGTCTAAGCAATTTAGAAAAATCAATAGCGTGACTGCTACGATAGTTCACAAGATGCGTTAAAACTTAAAAATATTAATTTTACTATTGCTAAGCTTACATACAAAACTTCACATTTGCACATTCTAAAGTATTATATAATTACTTCAATAAATGTAGCTTGTTTAAATTAAATTAAAATGTAATTAAATCTATGCTTATCACATATTACTCCAATAAAGAGAATCTGTTCCTCACTTGTCGAAAAGTTTTAAATTAGCAATTTTGATTCATACCCACAATAAAATTATACCAATAGTATTACATGCTGAGACATGTGTATGTTGGGCTGCAGCCTTATAACTACAAATGCATCCTATATCTGTAAAATCTATAAGTACATGTAATTCAAAATTTAAATATAGACGATTGTATAAAATATATCAGCTTTGCATATACACAGGGTGATTTAAATAATTTATAGCCCCTGACAAACGAACACAGCAACCAGTCATACATACATATGCAAACACACGTCTGAGCATTTCAAATAAATAAATATTGCTAAGTTCGTTCACATGATGCGTTGAATGCCAAAAACATTAATTTTACTATTGTTAAGCTTACATACAAAAGTTTAAAATTGAACATTATGAAATATACAAGTACTTTAGTAAATATTTAATGTTTAATTACACGGCAATCAAATTTACGTGTATCACACCAATAAAGAAAATTCTTTTGTTACTATTCAGAAAGTTTTAAATTAGCAACTTTGATTCTTATCCACAATAAAATGATAAGCGATAGACATATAGCTGTTGTGAGATGTTTATATTGCGTTGCAGTGTTGGTTTTTTTTCCGAGTCATTCTATATCCGTTCGGTATAATCTATAAGTACCTACTGGTAATTCGAATTTAAATATATGCGATTGTATAAAATACATCAGTTCTGCATATACACAGGGCGGTTCACATGATGTATAATCCATGACAAACTAACACTGCAACCCTACATACATATATGCATACACACCTCTAAGCAACTCAAATACATTAATATTAGTTTACGTGATGCATTTACATTTAAAATCTTTAATTTTAGTATTGCTAAGCTTACATACAAAACTTCGTAATTGGACATTTTAAAATATTATATAATTACTTTAGTAGGTATTTAATGTTTATTGATAGGACAATTAAGTCTATGTTTATGACGTATTACACCAATAAAAAATCTGTCATTTGTCAAAATCTATTAATTTACTAACTTTGACTTATATTCACAATAAAGTGATAGCAGTAGTGTTAGTTGCTGAGAGATGTGTATGTTGGGTTGCAGTGTTACCTTTCCTTTCCTTTTTTATAATCGGCTTAGAGGATACGGTCGTTGATGTTATCTTAAATTTACGTAAAGAATTTTATACAATAAAATAATGCTGATGGTTTAGGGCGTACACATGTGTATCTTGAGTTGCTGTTTCAGTTTGTCAAGGGCTATACATTTTAAGGCCAATTAAGTCTGTGTACTATATATAAATATATGTAATTCTACCCTGAAAATTAAACTGTGGCGGAAGACATCTACGCCAATCTGAATATGCTTTACCTCTTCTAGTTTGGGCAAATTTGTATACAGGTTGTTATACCTGTAAAAATTATCAAGATAATGTATGATTTTTTAACTGTTGTACAAGATCATCATCATCATCATCATCATCATCTGACATGGAGCTGACTCGAGAGTCGATCCTGGATACGCCAGGCCCACCCCATGCCAGTAAGGTGGCTAGAAATTTCCGGGACAGGGCGGGATCGGGTGGGGCATTGCACAACGTTAGCATGCCTGCAATGTATAACGCAAGGCACCGCTGTTGCAACACCGGGTAGTTAGTAAGCTACGCATCAATGGGAATTTAAGTACGCACCCGGGACCGTTATAATATCTATTAGCTTCGACTAGACTACAATACTAGACTGCTTGATCACTTAGCTGGTCTCCTCCTCTCGCCCTCGTTTTGCTGGTTTCCTCGCTGTTTACTTGCTGACCTCCGCCTTGTCCCCTTTGTTCGGTCCGCCTATCGAGCCGGACCAGCACCCCAGCATCAGCAGCAGTAGGAGGAGGTCGCTGGTTCCGTTGATCGGTGGTACTCCCTCAGTCCTCCCCCTTGGTCCTCTCCCCCTGAATAATTCTCGTGCGCTTCTCACGAACTTGTTTTGTCCTAAACCGCGTCCGTGCGCACTCTCGTCTTATACGCGCAATCCGTACGACTGGAATACTTAACGTATAGAAAAGCGATTTAGCTAACTATCACTAGTGGATTAATAATGCTAATGAGCTAGACGACATGCATAAATCCACTAACGCAATTCAGTAGGTCTTTTGTCTTCAACAGACTAGTTCCCGTCACCCCTACCTTTTCTAGCTATGAAATTTGGATAAATAAATAGATTTGTAGTAGCGTAAGGTCATGTGGGTCCTGCACGCGTAATAACAATGATTTCAATTATGAACAATTAGTTATTTATTTGTTCCACTGATTATTCACACAGTCAACTAACTACCCTGAATTAAAGAATAAACGTACTGGCAACAAAATGAATGAATGATTTGGGTAACTGGGCAGCCATCAACCGCGCACCAATCTATGTACCTGGATCCAAATACTTGTACATCAATTGCGCACCGGACGAAGGATTATAAATTATTTCTTATGGTCAATTGCGCATTGCTCCGTTATCAGTTACTTTAAATATGTTCATAAATGAAAAATAAAATACCAAAAACAACATAAACGTCACACATTTTTATAATATTTTATTGATCATAAAAACCACAACAAACAATTTTACATTTACTTGTCGGAATGGGTTCCTGCTAATTAGTTTTAATTTAGAAAATACAAAAATTAATTGATTACTATAAAAAATTTACTGCCTTCGTATAACAGAATCTTGACTAATTTGTAATTTTAAAAATTTATGTCGGCGTCTTGTGTTTGGATCTTTGATCCTTACCTTTTCATTAATACTTTGTAATTTTATGTACGTATTCTGTTTGGAACCTATTTAATACATTAATAAATATAAATAATGATGGGTGTGCTTTATAAAAAATCATTAAATCGGGAATGAAAGGATTCGCAAGCATTAGTCGTTCTTTCAATACTGGCACTACAACTAGCCCATAATTCTGGGGGAAAAACAGAATCACTTTCTATATAATTTTCTATCAAATAATCTGAAAATTGAGTAATTCTGGGATCATGGGGTTGAATGCTCATTAAATCAAAAATTAAGCAATCTGCAATAACACTTTCCACAATTAAATAAGTAATATGTAATGTAATGTATTTTAGGTTGCAGTTACAGTTTGTGAAGGCCTATACGTCACGTGGTCTTTCATGTCTCTGCATGTACTCGCAATTCTAAATTAAAGATTACCCGGTGTAAGATATTTGTGTCCGTCTTTATCATTTTCAGGTTGAACTCATTTTTAAACAAATTATGTTTCTGTAATAATTATCAAACAAATGTATTATTTTGAACTGCTGTAGAATGTGGTTGTTACTTGCAACTTAAATTTATAAGAACAATTTTTTCAATTAAATAATACTTATGGCCTTATTGGTGGTCTACATGAGTGCAAGCTGGGTTGCAGTTATAGTTCTCTGCGACTATGTGTTAAATGACCCATCACGTCTCTATACTACATGTACTTGTAATTGTAATATTATTTTTAAACTGCTGCATAATGTATTGACAGAACGTACGTTAAAAAAAGTTTTCACAATTATACTTTTATTTTTAGTTGCTTACATGTGTGTACGATGGGTTGCTGTGTAAATATTTTGGCTTTGCATCTAAACTACTCAAAATGAATAGGAATATTGTAATATAAAACATATATGTATTTGATGTTAGAAAAAACAATCCAATCCAGTTGCAACTGTTTAACCGTATTAGTGTCGAGTCGAGTTTGTGTGTTTGATTGAATAATCTTTCCTGTCTTCTTTTAAGATCTTTTTATTGATTGTTTTTTTTTATTCATGTGTTACATTTGTGTTCTTAATAATAAACAACAATTCAAGGAAACCATTTACCAATAGAACAACGAAATTTAGCCATTGCTATGCACCAAAGAAGAGATCGCCCGGTCGACATTACTGTTATTTTAGGAACCACGCACGGCGTAATTTCAAGCGCCCTTTCGCACTTTAGAGAAACAGGTACGACTGCAAGAAGGCCTGGAAGTGAATCCTTTCGCATCACAATACCTCGTGGCGATCGACGTCTGGTAATTAATGCAAGAATGCACCCCATTTCAACTGCTCGACATCTGCAGCAAGTGTTCCAGGATGCCACAGGAAATCGAGTCTCCGACCAAACTGAGATCGATTGTTTGAGGTAGGACTTACCTCTTACCGCCCCCTGAGATGTCCTACAAGAATTGTGGTTTAACGAAGACACCGAGTGGAATAGTCAAGAAGCGACACCGTGGGATGATATACCGTTTTCGGAGTCCAGATATTGTCTTAGGAATGATAACCGACGTCAAAGAGTATATCGTAGTGTCGGACATCGTACCTTACCTCAATATACCCAACAGGCATTGCCTTTGGTGGTAGTTGTCTTATGGTATGGGCTGGAAGTTCTTTAGGGTGGCGTACTAACCTCCATATCTTTAATGGTACGCTCACGGGTCAACGTTATGCCCAAGAGATCATTATGGACCATGTTCTGAACCATCGCAACGCTGTTGGACGGAAATATTTTGTTTTTCTTGACGACAACGCAAGGCCGCAACGTGCTCGGGTTGTTTTTAGAGATGCTTCGAGATGAGGAAATAAACCATCATGCTCCTCCTCCGCTATCTCCAGACCTCAACCGCATGTAGGATGCATGGGACCTTTTGCAGAGACAGTTGGATCATCATAATCCAAGGCATACTACTGTGTAACAGCTCAGGGATGTATTGCACGTGTATGCACGTGGCATCAAATTCCACAAGAATATATTGATAATAGCATTAAGAGTATGCCAGCAAGATGTAGAGCAGTTATTACTGCCAGAGGAGGTGCCGCGCGGTGTTAGAACTTAATAAATGTAAGTTAAGTGAAAGGAGACAATAACGATTTTCATTATGATATTGTTAAATTTCTTCTTTAAACGTACCTTTGTTGTAATTTTCATGTTCATTACTAAAAAGACGTTACATTTTGTTGTTTTGGTAGTTTTTTATTATAAATGCAATTGGTGTTGCCTTTACGTGTCTCACACTGCAATATCCCTATTCATTTTTAAGTAGTTTATATTCTACATTACCTATAGGTCTGGTGATACTAAATGAAATTTTTGCCAATGATATGAGATTTTTGTATCATTTCGAATGTAGCTCACCACTTTCAGTTTGGATAAATTACTTATACAATAAATTATTTCTGTAATAATAATGAACATTATCTATTATTTTTTAACTGCTGTAGAAGGTTTGTTCACCCCCCTTAAATGTATATAAAACCATACGTATAAGACAAGCAAGCACAAATTGTACAATTTTAATGTAGTTGGTAGACTGGAATTTTACTGGTATTTATAGATTATGTTATAAACATATGTAAAACCATATTCAGTATCGGCAATGAAATAATTGTTATAACCTGACGTCCCAGAAAAAGAACTTTGTCATCGTACAAATACATAAGCTACATTAATTATCTATTGGATTGTGAATATTTTTAGCTACACGTGGTTAGCTTCTATGTGTAGTACATTTAAAATTCCAGAAGAGGACTCGGATAAGTCGAAACGGTATACAAATAGGAATATATTGCTGTGTTATTGAATCCCTAATTTAGATAATCTAACTTAGAGCTAATACTTAAAACTATTTCATGCAGTAAGTCTCAGAAATAGAATGTTAAAATAAGCTTAGGCTGGATTTCCATTTGATTTGTTCATTTCCGATGAGAGCGTTGAGCTGTTGATCTTGATTTCTTGAGACCACAAGTTGGTTTGGTTTTGGTTTTCATCAATATGAAGTTGTTGGTAGCATTTGCCAATATTATTTTTTTTTTATCGTAAACAGTGCAATATTAGTATTTTTGTAAACTGTATCGACAAATGTAAACAAATATGTATTTTGGGGAAAGCTGGACTTTTCCTGTGGGAAATGTTTAAAACTATTTTGTGTTTGAATGTGTTAAGAATACTTTTCTATGATTTTAATAATCTTCTAATTTATTTTCAGGAAATTTGCTTTAAATCTATGTGTATTGGTATATAACTATATACCTTAGCGACGTTTGCCGAAGATTCATTTTTTCTTCCTGTTGCATAGCAATCTATGTAAAAAAGTTTGTTGGTCTTTCGTAATTAAGTAGCGATATTTGCGTCAACGTGTGAGCACGGACAGTTTACTCTACAAATGATGTAATTTTGCGTAAAATGTAAAATGTACTGTTTTTTGTCTTATCTGTGATTAAAAAATGAATTTGTACCAAAATAAACTTCTAATCAAGAATTGGAGTTTATATCCTGTACAAGTATGGGCATTTTTCATCTGCTTCGTCGACGTTCTTTTGTCTACGCTTCGTTTGATGTTTGGAATTGGCAACAAGGCGCGTAACTTCAAAATATCTAAGGATGTAGCCTAATTTACCAAATGCAGCCCAGGCTAATCTTATTCTTCGTGATATTTCTTCGCTCGTATTGTCTTTTCTTGTTGTAAGTTTTTGACCATGATATGTATAGTTATCAACTTTTTCAAGGATTATTCCATCTAAGGTAATGTTAATGTCTTCTTGTGTGTTTGTCATAATTTTGGTTTTGTTTGTGTTCATTCTTAGTCCTACTTCTTTTGACCGATCATTCAACTCTGTGAACATTTCTTGTAGTTCCTGGGAGTCGTTACTAAGTAGTACTACATCATCCACAAATCTTAGATGATTTTAGTGTACTCCGTCGATTTTGATTCCTTTTTAGACCAGTCCATCATTTGGTAGTTGTTCTCCATCACAGTAATAAACAGTTTGGACGAAATAGTATCTCCCTGTCGTACTCTCCTCTCTCCTCGTTATAGGGATCATATTAGTATCGGCAGAGGTTTTTACGTAAAACTTTGCATTTGTGTAGATGTTCTTGATTAGGTTTATGTACCTGCTGTCTATTTGGCATTTTCTTAGGGAATCAAAAGCCTTTTCATAATCCATATAGGCTATATATAATTTTTTATTATACTCGATAGTCTGAAGGTGGCCGCACATTGTTATACTTTGATCGAAAATCAGCTTGCTCGCATGGTTGGTGAAAGTCTATTTTGTTTGTCAGTCTAATAGTAATGATTCGAGTAAAGATTTTACGCATGTGGGGTAGCAGACTTATGGGTCTGTAGCTGTCTAGTTTGGCTGTGTTGCCTTTCTTATGTATAAGTATTTCTTCTGCTATATACATATCATGATTATCGGTTTCGCAGTTTTTCAAACATCTGTTGTATAATGTAATTAGTTCCTGTTTTCATTGGTTTCCCCCTTCTTTTATCATTTCACCTAGCATGTTACCAGGGCCTGAGGCTTTTTTTCTCTTAGTTCTATTTACTGCATTGTTCAGTTTTTCAACAATGATTTCTGGAATTTCCTCTGAACCCACGTTTTGTATTTTTCGCCTTCCTTCTTCCTTTTGAGATATAGTAGGTTCTATTTTAGATTAGTAGATTTCTATTTCTGCTATTATTTCTTTTCTATTTGTTACGGCCTCCCCGTTTCTATTATTGATTTTCACAATTTCTTTCTTTCCTGTCTTCAATTGTTTCTTGATATCTCTAGGTCCTTTATTTTTTTCTATTATTTCCATGATTTTTCGAGTTTTGTAATTCTCCATGTCTTTTCTGTTTAAATAATGCTGCGTATTTTGAATAAACCAATTTTTACTTTAATTTTCACATCTACGAACAATGTTAAATAAAATACATAAGTTGCTACTTACCTGTGAGAATTTGTACATCGATGAGGTCACTAATTTTCCAAGGAATTCGACGAACAAGTTACAAGGGTGCGTTGAACCTTTGTTGAAGAACAAGCAGGTCCGTCTACGAAATTCTAACGGCAGGATAAATTTAAAAATATCTCCAGTGACAATGTTGGTATATTCAAGAGGGTGTTGTGTTTTATTTAAACCGATAATTTATTGCTTTTGTCTTTATTATTTAAATTGTTTAAATTCAAAAAGGAAAGCACAGATAACACCAGACACACCAACGTGGATAGTAAATTACAGAAATCACCATAACAAATTTATTTATTAATAGTATTCATATTCATTTACTGGGGTGAACGCAGCATTCAATTTTGGCTCTGCTAATAAATGCGGTTAAAAGTAAGTCAGGTACCACAACAATATATTGGAATCAATTGTACAGTAGTAGGAATCTAACCAGAATCTAAATCGAAGCATTACTTAATTTAAATTCACAAACTAAAGAATAAGGCAGCTAAAATATTTAGATAATCAATCATTTTTTATTTCCGAGATGGTATGCATATACCAATTTGATATACTGTTACTGAAACGGTATACCTATTAGATCGATTAGCTGATTTATCCAATCAAAAATAAATGTGATGTTGCATGTTTATACCACATTTCTTTTATCATAAATTTAAAAGTATATAAATTTCCCTTTGGCGTTTAGTTTTTTTTTTCAGTGCATTCAACCTTCAACATGGTAGTTGTAGTTATCAAAATGTGACCCACAGAATAAAATAGCCAATAAAAAAAGCCATTCGTCGCGAAACGACAAAACTTAAATGAATTATTTCTATTTTTTAGAAAATAAATCAAAACGTAAATCACATTTTGGGCGGTCAACTCATTTTCTTTGCTTGCGCGCCAATAAAAAATTCAAAACTCTTTCCAAGCATTTTCAGGGCTACTGTACGTGATTATTTCTGAAGTTTTATAAGTTGGAGATGCAATTTCTGTGTCGCACGCACTCGACAACTTTTCAGAAGTTGTATAATAAATAATACGACCTAAGTTATGGCAAATTGAATGTCATAGTTTCAAGTTCTTGCACGCGAACTTATAATGAAGCCATAATATTATGAGCACGTGAATTATGCTTTCATTAGCATTTTAATTATGAAATGCATACACTGACCTGTTAACACGTACGTTTCGTTAATTTAACACACAATTGAACTTATCAGATACCTATATCTATGAACAATATAATGTAAGAAAGTTCAAAGTTGAATAGAACGCATACCGAATCGAGAATAATAAGATACAATTGATAAAGCTGAACCTCCACCAATGTCTATAGGATTTTTGCATCAATAAATAGTATTTCTCACATATACTGTGATTTTCTGGTTACAAAAAACAATTAAATGTCAATAATAAAACGATTTCATTGTCCTACTTTGAAATATTCATTCAAATCCACTCTTGAACAGCTTCGATGCTAAAAATGCGTAGTAGACCAAACAAATAAAAATCGGAGAGAACTAGATCAGGATTGCATTCTACATGCAGAAGAAGGTCCTACTGATGTTTGCTCATGGTTTCTACTGTTTTTGCATGGTATGCGTAGTGAAGAAAGTAAATAGAACTTTGTCTTCTCTTCCGTTTGTTTCCGATCGCTTGCTTAAATTTATCGCACAAAAGTTTTGATAATATTACCTTACTTGTGCAACGTTCTGTAAGGATATCGACACAGAGAATCCCGTGAAAATGCCCAAAATATGATGACATTTACTTCAGCAGCTGTCAATACAGTTTTGCGTTCGTAGGCTTTGCAGATGTGGCATGACACCACTGCATGTTTGCACATTTTGACTCGGGAGTAAAATAATGTACCCATCAATTACCACAATTAAGTCAAAAAATTCATCTTATTTTCTTTCGTAAAGCTGCAGTAGGTAAATAAGAGGCGATTTTCAAACCACTTAGCTTGTGTTCTTTTATCAACAAGCGCGGAATCCACCTGACACTTACACGTTACGATACCTTAGCTTATTTTTTATGATGTCTTTGACACATCCGATAATAATTTGTATATTATTAGGAATTTAGTGAAAGGTTACCGTTTGCCTTGTGAATATAGGCATTCACCTTTTCTTCATTTTGACTATTAATCAATGTTGCGGCTCGTCGTACATGAAGCTCATTTACTACACGAATTCTCCCGTCTCTAAAAGATTCCGACCATTCAAATACCCAAGTTTTAGAAAGACGGTGATTTCCGTATTGTGCTCGCGTATTGTAGGAATTTCAGTCGAATTTACACCACCATTCATAAGAAATTTGATTATTAGCTCTGTTCATGTCAAGAATTATGGCTGACCTTTAATTAATTAAATTTTTGGAATAGTTTTCAGATGGACTTTTAATACAAACATTCTTGTTTAAATTTAAATACTTCTCATATACATTTATCTAGTTTTCTTAAACTTGTGTTTCGTAATACAACTGAAATTAACCAAGAAAATTCTATACTTATGTAAAAATACTGTCGAACTACCATTACGTGAAATTCTCTTCTACTCGAACTTTTTGTATGGCAGTAGCAACCGTAGGTTTGTATTCCGTTAATGAAATACGTAAGCACAGTACAGTTTATGTTTTAATAATCTTAACTAAAACATATTTTTTCTTTACAGAACATCAATTTCAGTATCTGCAATTTCTACCTGTCGGTTGTTTGTGTTTGGTAACTTAACCTCTTCAAATAATGCAGGACCATAAAAGTTTCTCAATAAGTTCAGTCGTCAGTTAGCACCTACCACACAATATTAAAGAAAGATATTCATTTGTATCCCTACCGTTTGAAGTCTGTACAACAATTAGACGAAGCTGATTATCCTCAGCATGTCGAATATTTTCAGTGGTTCCTAAATATCTTCAATAACGACTTATTGCAGAAAACGTTTTGCATAGACGAGGCCTGTTTTTATTCATATGAATACATTAATTCGCAAAACATGCGTTTATGGAATTCGGAGAATCCTAATTTTATGGTAGAGATACCTCTTTATCCTCAAAAAATAGGAGTGTAGGCGGCCATTTCAAGGCATAGAATAGTTGGACCATACTTTTTTGAAGGTAAAAATAAGACATAAGAGCTGATTTGTAAAAAAATCAACGAAGGGTTTTTTCAGACATTTTGACGGCAGAAAGGTATGGAGAAGACATTTTACGGCCCCTTTTTGAAGAGCTTTATGACGATGAACTCAGCTTTGGTTTTTTCCAAAAAGACGGGGCCACTGCGCACACAACACATGATACCTTAAATATGATACCAGAAATTTTCAAACTACGGATTATTAGTCGAAACACACCAATAGGTACCTTATCCTGCCAGATTCTACGACCTCACGTCATGCGATCTCTTTCTGCGGCCGTATTTAAAGAACTCCATTTTCCAGCAGCCCAAACATGACCGGAATGAATTGCAACACAGAATATTGGAAAAAATTAATGAAATGAATTACCATCCAGATATGCAAATAAACTTCAGGAACGGAATTGTACTATGAGTTCGAGCATGTCTGGGTGAAGGTGGTGAACATTTCGATTACCTATTTGTTATAAATTCTTTGTTTATTGTAATTAATTACAATTAAATTATTATCGTTTGATGGAAATTTATTAGTTATTGAAGCTATTTTTAAATGTTTGCATTTGAACGTTTTCTTGTCAAATCTGTATATAAAAGTAGGATTAGGTAGGTTTTGTGATGTGTTCACAATGAACTTTTCAGCGCCTACTTTGATGTCAAATTTAAAAAGACACAGGATAGGTCGAAGTCGAAGATTTTTTCAACTTGAAACTTTTACCCTGTATTTAGGTGAAAATTGTCTTCTACAAGTCATACTTTTGGGGAATTCCCCTTAGTATGTACTCCTACAAGCGAAATATGTATATATATGTATATATACCAGCTTTATGAGAACTATAAAGCTGAGACAGTCTAAAACTGTTTTAAAAAAGCTGGTTTTGGCCAGTATGCTTCCACATATGAAGACAACGACGTTACTTTAGCCAAGCTAAGAGAAATATTATAAAATCAACAGCAACGTTAAGTAGGTGAATTGAATGTAATTGAAAGTTCTATTTACAATAGACATATTTAAATAAAAACGATGTTACTTTAAGTGCGATTACACTGATATAGGCAATGAAGTTGTAATAATGGACTATATATCTGCTGCAGATATTTTGGAAGATTTTATGACGGCAATTAAAAATTCTGATGATAATAACGCGGCAGAATCCGAAGCAAGTGGAAACACCTGATTCCACAATCATTTCTAATGTTCGAATTTTTCTATGAGAAATTTCACAGTATAAATAACTAAAATATCGTATGAAGATTGTATAGTAAAATTTGATATACATATAAGCTTGCCATTCGATGTCGTTAATTTTATGTACCATTAATGGGAGTTTTAAAACATTAACTATATCAAAACAAACAGAAAAAAGTTTGTGTAAATTGTGTCACATTCAGATGCAATATTTGGTTGCCAAAAGATTGTGTTAATATAACAAAACTATTATGGGGTTTCCGCTTATAAAAATAATGTTAATAACTATTTCATTTGTAAGGTATATGGCATTACGCGCCACCTATCAATGAGTAGATAAAACCGGCGGATAATGAAATCATCTTTTCCTGCATCTGTCCTGCACGATATAGATAGTAGAGGTCGCGGTATTCTTAAATAAATATATTAATACAGTCGAGCGAGATGCTGATGGTTTTACTAGATTAATTACTATTTATAATAAATAATACTGAAGCAACTTTATATTAGTGTCTTTTATAAACGGCTATTCTTACTAAAGCCAAGCTGAGTAATTAAAACACTATAAGCGTGAAGATTGAAAATAGCAAATCAGTAAGTATCATGTACGTATGCATTTAATTAGGTACTATTCTTAAAAAGTAGTACAAAAAAACATTCTATATTCATATTATTCCATTTTCCAGCGATGGCTACAAAAATTGTAAAAGAAGTTACACTACAAGTTCTCTCACTACCATGAATAATCATTTAATTTTATTTGAATTTGTGCCCTGATTATTACTACTTACCCATTGTAGGGATTCAAGTAAAATACAATTGTATTTGTCGCCACCAACAATCCCAACTGTAGTAAATAATACTAAATAGAGATTGTTATGCAACCAACATTACAACATAAGCCAGGCCGCCCTAAAACACTTTCAAGCTCTAAGGCCTCATCCAGACTGGTCTGGGAATGCTACGAAGTACTCAACGACCTGGTAGGACAGAATACCGTGAGGCTGCTCTGGGTGCCGGGCCACTGTGGGATCGTAGGAAACGAAAAAGCAGACGAACTCGCAAGGCAGGGTTCTGCAGGGCCGTTATATGGGCCCGAACCTGCACTGGGAGTATCAAGATATGCAATCCGTTGCGTAAGCAGCGACTGGATTTGCAACCAGCACAAAACCTACTGGCTAGCCAGACCAGGGTTAACCCATAGCAAGGCATTCATTAAAGGACCTTGCAAACATAAAGCAACAGAACTGCTTAAGCTAAGCAGGACGCAGCTAAAAATCCTTACGGGCCTCCTAACAGGGCACATGACTGTCAAGGATCACCTGATTAGGATCAAGAAATTTGATGATGACCCCACATGCAGACTCTGCAGTGAGGCACCAGAAACCTCAATGCACATTCTATGCAGCTGTAATGCGCTGGCTGGAAAAAGACAACGTATATTCGGGCAACCATACATGGAACCGGAGGACTTTGATACGCACCCCGTGAGTGGCCTGTACGCCTTGGTACAGGGAAGTAAGATCACGGACTGGGTGTGAGCAAATACCAGGGGGTACACAATAAGCCTTACTGGCTGAAGTGTCTCCGGAACCAAGGGTAGACGGACCCAAGGGAAAAAAAACATTACAACATAATTACGGTTTATAGTATACTAATTATGATCAAAAAGCAACGTAAATGAAAAACTCTAGAATAGAAGAAATTATAGTAAATAATCACCCTTTTAGATGTTCCATATTTTGGGGTTTCTTCATTTCGTTAGGATGCCAAAAATAGAGTTAACTAGCAATTGAATCGTTCATTTAAAAAACCACATAAGTGACTTAGGTGGTTTTTGAAATGAACGATTCAATTGCTGTTTTACACACATACAAAATTCCTACTTAGTTTAACAAAGAAAAATATCTAAGATACATAAGAAAGTGATTATTGAGTATGCTATTTTCAAAGCAAAAGATTTCCCTTTCGTTTGCTTCTACTTCAAAAAAAATCTCTCTACAAGATGGTCATTAAATTGAAACAAGCAGATATGTTTCGTAGTTTTGAATGTACATTAGTAGAGCATGGAATGTAATGTTGCAATTTTGAAATGTAAATCTTCGTATGTCTTCTTACTTTGTTCTCTATATATTTGTACAATTCTTGTCACAACTATTGCCAAAATTTTTTGATCGATTCAAATTATGATTATGATTATTCTGATTATGATAGATCTATGATGTATCTACCAACTGACCAAAACAATTTTTATATTTTTTCATAACTTAATCATTTTATCGGGATTTATTTACTGAAAACGTATCTAAGCTTCTTATCTATAACCTAATCAATATTGAGATATTCCAAAATTCTTTCGCAATAGTAGATAGATATATAATAGTATATAAAATATTGAGTACGTTTCCATCGATATCCTTGGTCTAAAAACAAGGAAATAAGTTAGCGACACGAAATTGCCAAGTGTAAACGTCAGCCTTAATTATTATTACATGACATTATTTTAACGTCTGCTTCTTCCTCCTCTGCACTTTTATTTAACATACCGTAAAAGAGTTGTACCCATCTCATTTCGTCCTCCTATTAGGTTCCCTTCCTTGTCTCTTAACATCCTTGTAAAACATGCTTAATTCTTCTTTATTATAATTTTCTCCTAGTCTTTCCAATCTACGAAGGTGTTCAACTGAAACCCATCTTTGCTTTATAAAACATTTATTCAACAATATAATTACAAATAATTACCGCCACAGTTAAGGCACCCATTACTACCAACGTATACCCTGCTCATAGAATACTTGTGGCTGCTGATTGAAGAAGTCTTCCACAGCTATTTGTACTTCTGCGTCAGACTCAAAATGCCGACCTTTTAACGCCTTTTTCAGCGGTCCAAAAATGTGGAAATCGCAAGCCGATAGATGCGGGCTATAGGGTGGATGCTCTAAAACCCTACATTTCTTTCGTTGAAGATTTTCTTTTAACACATTAGCAACATGAGGCCTAGCATTGTCGTGCAGTAAAATGACCCTACGTGTAAGTTTTCCTGGACGATTCCGTCTTATTGCTTGATGCAGCTTGTTCAAAGATTCATTGTACAGATTTGCATTAACATTTACTCCAGGTTCCTTAAACTCTATCAGCAAGGGTCCTTCATGGTCGAAAAAAATGTTAACATCACCTTGTCTGCAGAAGGTTGTTCTTTAAACTTCTTCGGTGGTGGTGAACTTGAATATTTCCACTGCAACGACGATAACTTACTGGATGGCTCGTAGTAATAGCATCAAGTTTCGTCACCAGCAACTGTTGACAGAAGAAAGTCATCACCATTTTGCCTATAGTCTGTGAGGTATTGCAAAGATAAGCCCATTCACAAGCATGTTTGTTCATTAGACAAGAGACGAGGAATCCATTGCGAACAAACTTTGCTGTAACCCAGATTACGAACAATACCTACTATGGCCAGATCATACACTCGCACCAATAATTACTGAAATTTCTCTAATTGAAATTTGACGATTTTCTCTAATACGGCCTTCCACACAAATTACATATTGTTTTCTGTTAATGCAGTACACCGTGCACCGGGTTACGGCTCATTCATAGGGGAAGTTGGTAAGTGGATATCCTTCTTATTCTATTCAAATCATTTAAAACCTGTTGAATTCTGAAAACCTACTACATTCAGCTTTCCTTTTGTAGTATTATTTATATTATAAACATAACCCAACATTTTTGGCGGAATTTTCTTGTAACCATAGGTGTGGAGGGCACAAAAATCTTGGGGCAGATTGGGACACTGTCCGAATGTGCTCCAGTTTAATAGTAGGTACTAAAATTAAAGAAATACGTTAGTTTGAGGGTCTTGAAAATGGTGCGTTCATATGAAAGACAGATCGTGCTTCCATATCCGAGGAAGACATTACGTCTGCAGTTAAGGACGTATTAGAGGGGAGATTGTCTATAAGAAATGCTGCGGTAACACGAAATGCGAAAAAATCAACGTTGGGAAGCAGGTTGAAGAAACTAAAAAAACGGAGAACAGAAGAAAACAGGGATGCAGAAACAGGGGAAGATAATTCATCTGTCAGGCAACCGACTGAGGCGAATAATTTAGTAGAGGAAGAGAACACTTTGCTGACCGAAGAAAATCATCTTGCAGCAGAAGAAGGTACTTCAGGAAATATGTTTGAATGGCCATTTCAATCAAAGTATGCTACACAACAAGTTTTTACCGCATACCAAGAAAAACAATTATGCGCGTATCTAATACAGAGCTCGAAAAGAAATTATGGACTAACGTATTTACAGGTACAGAAACCGGCGTTTGAGTTTGCTCAGAAACTTATGAGAAAATATCCAAGGAGTTGGGATAAGGAAGACAGGGCGGGTCTGGATTGGATGAAATCTATCATGAAGAGGTTTGACAATCTAACGTTAAGGAAACCTGAAAACACCAGTATGGCCAGAGCAATTGGATTACCTATAGAAACCAGTGTGGGGCTGTTTTTCGATAACCTGAAAGTGGCCTTAGAGAAATACAAAATAGCACCCGAAAACATATAATTTAAACGAGACAGGAGTGATTACAGTCCTTCAGGCACCAAAAGTCATTGCTGCGACAGGAACTTAACGAATGGGACAAGTAGTATCGGCCGAGAGAGGTGAATTGGTGACGTTTTGCGGCATTATTAATGCAATACCGTACCTCATGTTTATGTTTTTCCAAGGTCTCAATACAAGCCAGTATTTCTTAAAGGTGCACCAAACGGCAGTCTTGGATTGTCCAACAAATCAGGATCAGGTTGGATGACCTCGCGTTTATTTTTGGAAGTCGTAAAACATATTCAAAAATTCACAAGATATTCTAAAGTCGATCCAATACTAATAATATTAGACAATCACGAATCTCATATAAGTTTAGAGACGATACTTTTTTGTAGAAACAACGGTATTTTTTTTGTAACATTTCCTCCACTCTGCGCACACCGTCTACAACCCTTAGATGTATGTCTGTATGGGCCTTTCAAAGCTTACCTGAAATCTGCGTTCAACGATTGGCTTGTTTCCAACCTTGTAAAAAGGGTGTCTATATATGAAATAGCCGAGTTATCTAATAATAATAATTACAAAGGTTTTATCATGGATAATATTTGCTCTGGATTTAAAAAGTGTTTGATTTCGCGGCTGCATACGTTAGTGATACCATACCGTCAACCAGGAAAGAAGTGGAAGCAAATACTTTCGACCAAGAAATTGAGGGAAACTGCAAAACTGCAGTTAACACATCAGAAGCTTCAAAATCAAGTACAGAGGAATTTGTAATAAACTCACCATCTACGAGCACTCGTTCGAACTTTGTCGAAAACATGATCTGCACCGCAGAAAGCATCCGACCGTTTCCCAAGGCACAGAGATAAATTACAACGAAGAGAAGGCAACCAGGAAAATCCAGAATCCTTACTGAAAGCCCTGAGAAAGATAGACTTGAACAAGAAAGAAGAGATAAAAATAAGGGAAGGAAAAATTTGTTTGAGGAATCGGGCTGCATTAGTGAATTTGACAAGGAAAATTCGGACGATGAATTTATGCAGCAGGTCTTACCTCTATTAGACCCTGAAACTGAATTGCCAAACATTTTCACGGGGAACTTTCTGCTGATATGTACAAAGAAGACCGCCAGGTTTTATCTGGGTGAGGTAGAAAAAATTGTTGACGGACTACCAGCTGAATTTGGGTTTGTATTCCCAACTGTAGTTGAAACGAATTTGGTAGATTTCGTAGAAATTGAAATGAAACTTCCAAAGCCAAAAGAAATTAATACAACAAGTCGTGCAAGTTCAATCAAAAAGTTTCAGGTAGATCTTAGTTTTTACAATATTGTTTGAAGCTTGTTACTAACATCATATCATTTCAAGTGAATACGTTTATATCTCAAGTTCTTACTTTTCATACTCTTTTAAATATATGTCATACCTAAGAGAAGAAGAAGAATACCTGCTAATGTTTGTTTCCTTATGTATTTGAGTATTATATGTACACTTTACCCACATGTCCATATTGTATCCCGCCATGGGGGCACATTGGGGCATTTGCACTGTATTTTTGAAATGAAAATTTAAACATTTGGTATTAAACATTTGACTTTTGCAGATATTGCAATCTAAAACCAAAGGGTTAGTTCATATTTTGACCGAAACTGAAATTATTTGTTTCTTAAATGAGGACTCTAGATTGAAAACTGTCTCAAACGTCCCAATGTGCCCCCCACTCCCCTAGTCCCCTCTTTTCCATTCCTAAATTTTCGGCACCATTCCTTCACAGCTGGCTACGCAATACATGCATTTCCATACACTGCTTGCATTCGCGTATGAATCTGCAATGGCTGCACATCCTCAGCGCATGAAAATTCTAGGACCGCATTCTGATCAAACTTGGACGAATTTTCAACAACAACCGCCATTTCAAAATCAAAGTTTTAAAAGTCAGAATCAAATTCAAACGCCAGAATAGTATATTCTTCAACGAGTGTAGAATGACAGCTATTATTCACAAGGATGAAAATCATCCGAGGGAATAATAGCTATTCTACACGAGTGGGAGACTATACTTTCTCTACGAGTATTTCATAGGAAGTTACAATTTTTGGTCCAAATCAGTATAATAAAAATTTTGCTTTAGATGGAGGCATGTAAGTTCACCAGCCACAACCATTTTACTGTTACTGCATAAACGCCTTGTACACCATTGTGTACTGTTTCTGCGATTTTTTTGGCAGTAAATTATTACACGTCGTTTTCGCAGTTTCCGTTATTTCTGGTGACGTACACATTTCAGCGTTTTCGTTGTCTGAATTATTCATACCAAGTTCTTACTGTTTTTACGAATACGAAAATTTAAAACTGTTTTTGACAGTTACTTCAAAAACAACTGGGAGATTCCAAGCGCTAACATGCCACGCCCACTAGCTTCCGGTTCCGCAATTATCATTGGATTCTGATACAGAATCCCACCGAAATAGAGAACAGAATCCAACGGAAATGGAAAATATCTATCATTCTTCAACTGAAAAGGAATATGTAACGAATACATTATATTATAGTCGTAGAGAAACGTATTAATGTGTTGCTTACAAAGTCTACTAACATTAACAAACGTCATTTGAATTATTGCATTTGTTTTCAAGGCTAAGTTGATCAAAGATGGGTTTCAGGTGAATGAGCCTCGTAGTTTCGCAATATTATCTTTACCTTCTCCTGCATATTCCATTATATATTGTTGCTCATTCCATAAGTCTGTTGCCTACCGTCGGTTTTTGTATCGCTTCCATTCTGGGTTTAGGTATTTCTTTCATCTACTCCACATATGTATTCCTTATTAAGTCATTCTGCCCGCTAAAGCCTCTCCTTTTTCCTTTTATCATCTCATCATGCATAGTTTTCTCAAATTCCTTCTCTCTTTTCTCAATATTTTGTTCTTCTTTATGTTTTTACTTTGGATTTCATATTTTGTTAACATTACTCTAAAATGGCTGTGGGGGAACTTAGGTCCGATCCTCTGCTGCTTATCGCTTCTGTTACGCTATCCTTCTGTCTTTTTTCTATGAGTTTATGAGCTATTTGTTTTATTGTGTTTCCATCTGGAGACTTTGATGTACCTCCATGTATTTTCTTAACCAGAAAATATGCGCTCATTATCGCCATGATGTATTAAATTGCAAACTCTATTAAAGTTTCGCGGGCCTGGTTGCTTTGCAAGTGTTTGCTATATACTTCAATTGCTGTATTGTTATTTACTGGTATACAGGGTGTCAATTTAAAAACTTAGAATGTGTTATATTTCTGGAACTAAAACAGAAGAACGTTTCTACAACACGGAGGAGCAATCATAATGACTCATAAGGCAACCTTCTCCATTTAACCACTTAGTAGGCTGTAGCTACCCCTACAAACAAATTTCAAATGGTAACGCCCGCTTTATGATACCTCATTGAAAAGCTATTAGAACCCGCTATTCAGTAGTAGCTAGCAACTGCGGCTTCTGAAGATACATATGGTAGTCAACGAGTTCTCTCAAGGCGGCTAGCAATTAGCCAGCCTTCAGTTTCAAGGATCATTAGAGCAAATCAGTGTCATTTATAGTATGTAACATTCATTCAGGGCCTCAAAGAAAATGATTTTTCAAGACAATTATAGTTCTGTCAGTTTATTCAGGGCCAAACGAACCTTCACGATAACTTCGTGAACAATGGTCTCTGCAGCGATGCGGCACATGTTAGTAACTATGATAGCATTAACAGTTAACACTACTTTTCCCTGGCCTCCCTGTAGCCCCGATCTTACTCCGCTGTATTTCTTTTTGTGAGGGTCAATTAATCATGCGGTTTAACAACTTCTACTGTTAAGGGGATCCTAAAGCGACCTGGCTACCAAAAATTAAAACTTACTTTTTACGTAGACAAAGCATTGTATTTGTTTTTCTATGCGCAACCGAGGTTAGACCTGGACGCTGGAAAACGAACTGCAACTAATATGAAAGATAGTATAATATACAATAAAGTAAATTGTTAACAGAGT
Organism: Limonius californicus; assembly: GCA_014611495.1. Classification (NCBI taxonomy): domain Eukaryota; kingdom Metazoa; phylum Arthropoda; class Insecta; order Coleoptera; family Elateridae; genus Limonius; species Limonius californicus. The sequence goes on along the minus strand of JABXWE010027134.1, from coordinate 1,642 downwards.
GTTGGTATTGTTCTGATTATGAGAAAATTAGACACATTTTGAGATTGTGCTTATGTGCATTATGTTTTTAAAGGATGGTAGTTTGCAATAAGGTGAAAAAATTTCACTAAATTAATTCCACATATGTCGTAAACCTAGATTGATTTTACCGTATTTTTAGACTACGTTTATCCATTTTTTATCACAAGTTTTTTCACGTTATTTCAATATTGGATTCCTTGTACTTAATCTACTTAAAAATTGAGTAAATTAAAATACTAAAATTATATTTAAAATACTTAAACTTAGATATTTATAAACACGACTTTGTCGTTTTCGTTCTACTTACTCGGCTTAAAAATTGAGTAGAATAAAATACTAAAATTATATTTAGAATACTTAAACTTAGATATTTATAAATAAGACTTTGTCGTTTTCGTTCTACTTACTATACTAAAAAATTGAGCAAAATAAAATACTAAAGATAGCAAACAGGCATCTCCGATTCATAATAAGATATGGTCAGTACCTTAAGACATGTATTTTGGGTTGCCTATTTTAGAAAGGTAACGCTGGTACTCTCGCCTAAATCACCCACATCATCATACAACATTTTACAATCTTTATGTAGTTGTTACCAAAATTATAATCTAATAGCGATTCCATTAATCACACTTTAGCGTGCTGAAACGGCATAACTGTGCAAGATAGATCTTCTGTTTGTCTTCTAACCAATAATTTAGCAAATTTTGTTATTTGGTTGCATAAAAACTGTAATTTTACTCATATTACTTGTGTGCTATCACTGTGAAAAATTTTAATATTAAGATTTTCTCGGAAATATACGTTTGAGACTTCTGAAACCCAAATTAATGGTTTAAAAAATATGCTACTAAGACTCGCGTTGTTCCAGTTTTATCAGTTTTCTATTTATTTAAATAAATGTCAGTAAAAATAATGTACCTACTAACAATATTGAATTTTTTTCTAGAAGCGTACATCCATTTTCCTAGACGCTGGAAAGCGAACTACAGCCAATGCAAATGGCAATGCGTATAGTATACGACCAAATGAATTGGTTAACCGAGTCTTGGTATAGTTCTAGAAGTAAGAAAATTTAAAACATGAATAACGTTAAACCAATTGTTAATTGGGTTGATAACAGAATAAATGAGTGGAACGCAGACATTACTAGAATGAATCATCCGAGAATAATAAGAACAGGAAGAGATCACTCTCCAGCCTGCAAAAAGCGCAAGAAGACCTAGAATTCACTAAAAATCACTAAGAAATCACCTCTGCCAGGTGGCTACAAAACAGACAGAATTGTCTATCCCGAAAGAGAAGAATAACAAGCAGAAAGAAAAGAAAAAAAAATATAGTAGTATCAAAATGTATCCTCTTCTTTGGATGCTTGAATGAATTATGTTCCTGTAGAATTGGTGAAAATATTTTACTAAACTAAACGCAAACATATCATATACGTAGATTGATTCTAATCTATATTTTCATCACTTTGGCAGTTTTTTTATAATACAGTGTTGCGAAAAAGTTCTGAATCCCCTAAGAAAATAACTATTTCGAAGTTTAGCTACATTTTTGGCATAGTTTCCAAAAATTACTTTTAAAAATATTTGATTTTAATGAATATGTCAACAACTTA
>JABXWE010027133.1:0-19520 GCA_014611495.1 Limonius californicus | reverse complement strand
ACTTATGTTTGGGTGTATAGTAAAACGAACTATTAAAATGTGCTAACGTATCATTAACATAACGAAACCAAAAGATAATTTTCTCGGGTTGATTTGATTAAAAAAATTGAATTCCTAAATCGGCCAAAATATATTAGCAAGAAAATTGGACTTTCTATTGGTAAACCATCTTTATGAAGACAAATTTGATACTACAAATAAAATAATTTTGATTAATGCCAAGTTCGAATGATTGAGTCAATTAATTTCGTTTTGTTAATTCAACATTTTTGTTAATAAAAGTATGATTGACTAAAAGAATACATACTCTTGAGGAGGTATCTGTAAAAACATATTGGTGACGTCGAAACTAACTAGTTTGTATTCTGATGGTTTACTCAAATTCGATAACTTATTGATTAATCCAGAAGAAGAATTTTTAACAGATTGTTTGGGTGTGTATTCTAAAGTAGTAACTAAGTAATTTAATGTTCTTGCTAACATGCTGCTGGGTGCGTTTATATATGAGACTACTGGTCTAGGCATTACTTGGGGTTTGTGTATTTTTATTAAACTGCTTCATTTGGTGGTTGTGAATTTGTAGCATATGGTATAGATATGAGCATGTTTTTTAAGTGCCTATAAATACTCCTTATAATAAACTGGAGGTAAATTCTTATTAAACGTAAGATATGACGTTGATTAAATTTACATTCTTCTATATCATACGTCCAAGAACAAATTTTGATCACAACAGAGACTCCTTTCCGTAATATTCGAAAATCGGGTTGTGTGCGCTCTCCATGCTATTTCAGACTCAGACTGACTTTCCCGATAAATTTATATCTATACATTACATATTGAGACAGATCAATAAGAATGTCATATAATGGGTACAATATCAGAAGCAAAGTGAACCGAATGATGTAATTATCCACATCGAAGTTTGCTATTGCGAAATGCCTGGTATAAAATGAAATTAATTGAAGGAGAAATCCGGTGAAGCTTGCGCGAAATAATTCCTTCAATTAGTCATCCTAAGGATAATTAAAGGTAACTTTAGCCACGCATTCCTGCAGAACTCGACTAATGTAAGTTATTGGACTTTTCCCGTCTCGAACATCCGGCGAAATACTGCGTTTTATTAAGGGAGCTATGGCGGAATGTAATTAAAAACGGGCTCAAATGTGCAATTATTAATAACTATTAATATCTGTCGTCTCCTAGCTTTATTACTGTATACCTGTCGAACGTAATTGCTTTCTCAAACTTAAACTAATGCAATATGTTTGAAACGGCAATTAGAAGAAATTATACCCAAGTAGACTCCTGAGATAGCGCAGGAATATCAGGGGTAAAGTCGATTCTGATTACTTCAAATATGGCATCGTGATGATTTGTAATATCTGTCTAATTGCGAGCCTGAGTTTGTGGAACACATGAAAAATGATAAATACAAATTATATTGATAATATTAAATTGAATAGCTGAGGAATACTACATTAAAATATGTTTCACTTATAAGTACTTTAAAAACGCATATTATATAAGATCCACACTGCAGAGCCATTATAAACGAAATGAACATACGAATTAACTTAGTTCTTCCTGTAGTTAAAATTTCTTTTATATATTTTCAAAGGTTTGGTTGTATTTACTAAAAATTTAAGCTGTTATAAGATTATAGAATTTACACATTTATGAGGGCCTCAAAATTCGCTCTTCTATTTTAAAAATGGTATTTTCAGTAAACATTATTCTAAGATACATATATTTTCTAATTATAATCTGTTACATCGCAACTGGTGTAAAAGACTAACCAGCAATTTTGATCTAACTTAAATTAACTTAATGGTTATGCTAAGAATTCACCCACTGGTGTCCTCTCAGTTCTATCTTGCAACACTTTTTGTGTGTTAACACTTCACTTTGCTCTGCTTTTTTCACAGATATTTTTACGTCTCTTTACATTAGCTCAAATGGTTTTGGTCCTCTTGAGCCTTCTCACTAGATCGGTATTGCAGAGGAGTTGGATTACGTCGACGTTTACATGGTGATGAAGCCTGGTCTCGGGCTGGAAATGCTTTTGGGTCCCATCTGCACAGTGGTCTATTTTCTGTCTTGCTTTATTTTGTGTTACTTTGGTTGGTTTTAGTTGCTTCATTTCTTATCTTTTGCATCCTTTTGGCAACTTCGTATCCTTAGTAACTGGCTGGTTCGGCTTCGCCACAGTTGGCACATTTTGGTCTGACGTTTTCATTCATTTTGCATTCTTTTGTGTGGTGTTTTCCGGCACATTTCATGCCTAGTTTTTATCTCGTATATTTTTTTAATGTCTTCGTCGTTTGTGAAGCTTAGCATAAATAGCGGAAGGGGTTTCTTCTCTTTTCTCTGCCGAATATTCACGGCTTCTATTATTTTGTATCCTTGGCGGCATAAATCTTCTACTATACTTTCCGGACCGCATGACGGGTGCAGCTTTCTCGCCATGACTATTATGTTTCTTGTTTGATTATTTCCTATGAGTGTCTAAAGTGCTTTTTTTCATTTAGCAAATGTTAATCTTCTATATTCTTCCGTACAATCTACATTTATTTTCACCTGCTCGTTATTCATCATAACTGCTTAAAATGTAAACTTTAATTCTCGTTGTAATTAATCATAGGCTTTAATTTGGCTCAAAACAATTGGCGGCGGTTTGGGTATTTTTACTGGGTTTTCTTTTTGTGGCTGCTTAGCTTCTTGCTGTTGTGGTGACGTTTCCGGCGATATATTCACTTTTCTTTTTTTGTTCTATTTCTTTTCTTTTGTCACCCATTTCGTTTCTCTGATGAGTTCTTCCTCATCCATGTAATATTCCTTTTCTTGTTGGATTTATTGTTCTATCTGTGCACGTTGGGCTAATTTCTAATCATTTCTCTTGTTTATTACTGCTTCAATTTCTGCCATTTGCTGCTGTAGTAGGGAAATATTTTGTGGCAAGTCAATTCTTGGATTTTTCTTTTCTTGCTCTGCATTATATTCATTAGGGGTTTCTACTTTAATATTTATTTTTTATTGCTTGTCTGCCATTGCATCAGCGGCATTGCAGGTCCTTGATATCATAATCTTCGACACCTAGCACTGGTATGTGGGCTCTTGCTGCGCCTGTATTCCCGTAGCAGGTTAGGCGATGACCCGCTAACGCTCGCACTTTGTCCTAACACTGTCACACTATACCGAGCACGGTTGAAACACGTCCTTACTCGTCGAAACTCGAACTACTACAAAGATTCTAAAATATAATATAATTTCCAATAGGTATCAGATAAACTATATTGTTAAATTAACTTCAAACTTTAACTTTATCCTCGTCAAATACATATGTGTAACACTAGTACGAACTTATTAACTGATTGAATGAGAGTGAATTTAATTTATCATTGTCTCTCATTGTTCACAAATGGTCAGACAGAATACTCCTACATCTATCTGCAATAAACCGTAAAAATGGTTCATGGAGCAATAATTCAATCTGTGAAATTGTAAAACTGATTTAGGGCAGAAAGCCCACAATGCTCTTAAGCTTCTCGTAATCCGCTAGTTGACTTTTACTGACTCTCTGCAAATTTTATTTAATCAATAAATGCAATATAATAGGGCTATTGGAAATGTTCACAGAATAAAATCGAAAATCGATTTTTTTTAGCCGTGGTAATAAATGGATTTAATCGGGGGAATAAGGACACACATCAAAAATGACGTTTTGCTTTGCTGAATCTGACGGTTTTACAGAAATATTTTTCCAGTTGGTGTAAAAGGTTAGAGCAGTACACTCCTATGATTGTTTGAATGAAAATCTGTCAGCTTTATACAAAATATACACTCAAAACGGCAATAATTGTGGTTGAACACAAGGGTAGTTGGAACGTCCAAATAAAGAGCTCGCCGCCACTGGCTTACGATATTTACTTTACTAAATACACAGATCTGCGCAGCCAGTAACGTTCAAGTTTACAGAAATTAATTACACTTTACTTTACTTTACTTTAATAACTAATAGCAATTGGCCACTAAAGATCGCTTTGCATCAAGAAAAGGGTTCAGCACTTTAAATCAGTCAAATGAATCTCGGAACAAGTTTTCACAACAGCACAATTAACAATGTATTTTACCTTAGTCTTTTTCGGTAGGCAGTAGAGAGAGAGAGGTAGGCACAATTTCGGATGTTCTTAGGTCCTTAAGAAACTGACAAAAATCGTAGGCATGCCCCAGAAGGCTGGATCACGATGGTGACGACGATACGGGCCAAGACTTTCTTCTTTACAATTTTAGGCTGATTTTTGCCGTATTTGCCGCCGGCGCTGAGGTCTTAACGAACATTCGCGTCGAACGGAGATATTAAATCGACTCTCGAGAAAAACGAACGAAAGTATCCAGTAGCTGGAATATTTCATCATATTACGAAATATGTTGCAAGAATTCTAGAACAAAATATCCCACGTGGAACTTCCGGGCCATTTTGCTGACAAAGGATTCTAAGAACTGTTTGCGATCGGCGCTAAGGACTAAACTTACATGACAGCGTTTCCTGGAGTTCCGAAAAAATGACCTGTGGAAATAATTCAATAGTAATCGACTTAAGAGCGGCAATAAAATAAGACTTTAATCCATATGAAGCGGCAAAACTAATCGAACGTTACATGCTTTTCAGACGATACATTTAAATTAATATAACCGGTTTGTAAACTTCCGTATTCGAAATTAATTTATAATTCAAGCATTTACTGCTGCTATACTTATACGAGTACATGATAAGATAACCGTTTTCTTCAGGGAGTGTATAGTTTTGAATTTATCTCTGATTTATCAACAAATTAATATGCATGTCTGCGCAATTCTAAAGTTGCAAATTTCATGCACATTGAACTTTGATATTTCCATCTGCCAATACCCAAATTAATATTTAAATTGCTTCTGGATAGTATCCTACTCTATAAACTCGCAAATAAATGCAATTTGTTATGCACGAAAGCTTCCATACATGATGATGTATAAACTTCGTTTGAAATATGAAACTCCTAGTTTCAATGCGAGATGTATCACGTAAAATTGCAATCGGCAGAAGTTATTCACTGGTAATTTGGAATAATTTAAATTAAAAAAGATCGTTTTACTCTGATCGCAGCTATAATCTATTAGTCTAAAATAATTTTTTTACTCGACTTTCGAAAACACGAGGAATCTTGTAAATAGTGATAATTCTATATTTTCATTTTAGAGGTTGTTTTTTTCTTTTCAAAGAAATTGGTTTCCGTTTCTCAACTGATTCGTTTTCATTCATTCGCTGTCCTGGTTCAGTTGACCGTTCAGAGAAATCCCTTTCGCTAAATTTCTTTTCAGCTACACAACATGAAAATATTAAAAGTTTCGCCTTGAATAAAATGTGTTCTTCAACCTTTTTATAGGAAAATCAATGCGCGTTGTGTGGCCATAAAGCCGCTATTCCGCATACGTATTGTTAATCGGGCATATGTAAAGCGGTTTTGGCAAAACATGACAAACGATTAAGTACTTAAATTTACGATGCAGCTTTTCATACAAATACATTCAAATGCAAAGTAGTTACACTGTACTTGGAGATATGGTTTTGCGGTTGGCCCCAAATTTATGTTCCGAAAGCACGATGACAGTTAGTGCCCTGTCAGCGGTTTGTATTTTGATAACGCTGTATTAAATTGTAATTCTGTGTATAATGAAATTGCACCATGGCATATTTTTAAAGTACGTTATATTATGCCAAAAAAAGGAAGAATTTGCATAAAACTACCTTATTTTAGAATAAGCTAGATTTCCTCAACCGATGTTGCCTTACCTTTCGAACAAGAAGCAGTTAAATTATGGCCAGAAGTCCGATAACGCTAGTTTAAAAATATTTTTAAATACATATATAGATAATAATTAAACCCGTGATAGCCTTAAACGCCTATTCAGCAATTGAATTACTACGAGGCTTTTTCAACTGAAACCCATCTCTGATCAACTTAGCCTTGAAAACAAATGCAATAATTCCAATGACGTTTGTTAATGTTAGTAGTGTCTGTAAGCAACACATTAATAAGTTTCTGGCGTTTGATTCTGAGTTTTAAACTTCGATTTTGAAATGGCGTTTGTTGTTGAAAATCTTTCCAAGTTTGATCTGCTTGCGGTCCTACAATTTTTATGCGCTGAGGGTGTACGGTCATGACAGATTCACACGCGAATGCAAGCAGTGTATGGAAATGCATGTATTGCGAACCCAACTGTGAAGGAATGGTGCCGAAAATTTAAGAATGGAAAAGAGGGGACTATGGATGAGCCGCGACCAAGTGCACGGTGTACTGCATTAACAGAAAACAATATGACATGTGTGGAAGACCTTATTAGAGAAAATCGTCGAATTGCAATTAGAGAAATTTCAGAAATTGTAGGTGTGAGTGTAGAATCTGTCCATAGTATTGTTCGTAATCTGGGTTACAGCAAAGTTTATTCGCAATGGAATCCTCGTCTCTTGTCTAATGAACAAAAATGCTTGCGAATGCGAATGCTTGCAACACCTCACAGACTATAGGCAAAATGGTGATGACTTTCTTCTGTCAAAAGTTGTTGATGACGAAACTTGGTGCCATTACTACGAGCCATTCAGTAAGTTATAGTCGATGCAGTGGAAACATTCAAATTCACCACCACCGAAGAAGTTTAAAGCACAACCTTCTGCAGGCAAGGTGATACGAACATTTTTTTTTCGACCATGAAGTACCTTTGTTGATATAGTTTAAGGAACCTGGAATAAATGTTAATGTAAATCTATACAATGAAACTTTGAACAAGCTTCATCAAGCAATAAGTCGGAAACGTCCAGGAAAACTTACGCGTGGAGTCATTTTACTGCACGACAATGCTACGTCTCATGTTGCTAATGTGGTAAAAGAAAATCTTCAACGAAAAAAAATGGATTGATTTAGAGCATCCACCCTGTAGCCCGGATCTATAGCCTAGCGATTTCCATATTTTTAGACCGCTGAAGAAGGCGTTAAGAGGTCGGCATTTTGAGTCTGAGGAAGAAGTACAGATAGCTGTGGAAGACTTCTTCAATCAGCAGCGACAAGAATTCTATGAGCAGGGTATACATCGGTTAGTAAAACAATGGGATAGGTGCCTTAACTGTCACGGTAATTATTTGTAATTAAATTGTTGAATACATTTTGTATAAAGCAAAGATGAGTTTCAATTGAACACAACTCGTATTTGTTGCGTTTTAACGTAGGAAAAATACCTAATGCAATATCAACACTTGAAACAAAAACAATCAAACATAGGCTAACATAACTAAGTCACAGATACTGGGTTTTGTTTGATATTGATTTACTTGTTAATTTTTGTTTATATTATTTATAGTTAATTTACAATTAAGTTATTGTTTCCTTCACACACTGATAAATTAAGATTTTAGTTTTTAATAGAAACCTTTATAATTAACTGTATTTCTAAAATGATCGATTTTAAGTTCACTGTTGTCCTACACTAAAACCTTGCAGAAATGTTTATTTAAGCTAAACTTGCTCCAGCAATCAAAATCAACTAGCCAGCTACTTCAAGCGTTGTGTTGATTCTACTAAAGTTTCGGTCTTGAAAGATGGCCCTCGAAGGCCTAAGACTGTTTATACAATACTTGCGCGCAATTTCATACACCTACAGCTACACCTCTAAGCAAATCATCTCTGGTTAGGTAAGGAAACAGACCTAGATCGAAGGTACCTGAAAATATGAAGAGTCCGTTAATTAAGCCAATCATTTTGTTTTTAAATTACCTCATTTCTGGACCAATTTGCGAAAGTGCCGATATTGGTATTGGGAAATGCGATATTCAAATAGGAATGAATATTAATTTCATTAAGACTAACCCAATTTCTCTAACTGAACTTTGTTAGTGGATTTCCATATTACGTAAGTACTTCTATCTTTGTAATCCTCGCGCTGGAGTTTCCAAATGCAGACGAAATCTTTACAAAGTTGCATATTAATGCTTGCTTGTTAGTGGGCCAATAGGGAAAGTTGCCAAAATAATCTAACACACATAAAATATCTAATACACGAATGAGTTTAAATACACGTATTAGCATTAAAAAAAAGTTAATAAATGGAGGATAGTTATTGAATCGGAATAAAACATAATGGCTTAAATAGAGGATGTTACCTGAACCACGGTTACAGCCTGAATCGCCGAGTAAGTAATATGGCATTTAGTAAATACATCATGCAGCCGCGAGACGAGTAATGATACGAATTTTGTCTCATCTCGAATTTGCAAGATGAGAAATAAAGTCAGTCTCGTCTCATACTGTTAATTTCTCGCCTCGTCTCGACAATCGTGCGGGAATGTCGAATATCTCGTCGAGAAATCTACGTTATGTATTTTACTAAATCTAGAGTTGAATTCAGGGATATAGAAAGTCAACACTGATGGAAGATTTAACATTAATGATGGGTTAATAGCATTCTTAGTTTCCACATGTTTTAAAAATTATTGATATAATATAAAGTGTATATGAGAATAAATGTTAGGGCGTTGTCGTTGTAGAATACATAGAAAAAGTGTTTACGATTAATTTAATTACATAGTGCAATTTACTATGTGATCATTACAGACAGGAATTGGTTCAGGCATTAAAGATTCCTGAAATACATAGCCATTTAGGCCCTTAAAAATTTAAAATGTTAAGGAAAAATTTATTTGTGAGTGGTAATTGGACTTACATTAATTAATTTTTCATATCGTCTATATTAAATTAAAAGTGACACAATTAATTTTATTGCATGAACACATTTCAATTGCAAACACTGCTGATGCTTGTGATATCATAACGTGTATATTCACGAAATGTGCCCGGAATTAGAAATTTAAACGGTAGCAGATGCTTGCTAGATAGGTGGTTTTTCCTTTTAGCACTGACCTTGCGATGACTTTTGCTGTTGGTTGGTTGGTTTTTGATTGGGAAAGATCTAGGACGCGGTTTTGGAAACATCTCATTTACATTTTACCCAATTACAATGCAGACAAAAAGCCCTTTATTTCTCACAAAATAATTTTGTACTCTAAATGTACATTTCGACTGCTAAGCAGTCATCATCAGTAGATTAAAACGGGTCTTGCGAGGAATGCTTTCCTCGAGCTAGCAGGCAAGAATCACTGATTCAATCACCATGTACACTTCCAAAACCATTATTTCATAATAACGACAGACTTCGAGGCCTAATCTTTTTTAAGGAATTGCTTATAAACCTATTTGGCATTTGTCCTGTAAACGTAATTTTGGATTTATTAAAGTTTAAAATATCATTTGCCAAAATCCAAAGATAGCTTTAAAGACTTCTGGGAGTTGCTTCAAATCATCCATTAAAACATAACAGTTTTACAAGCAGTGTTTTAAATTGGCTTGCAGGATCTTCTTAGGGTGGTCCTTTTATGGGTTTGGCTCGGTTTACAAGAAGAAGCTTTGTAGATTTCCCAGATTTATACATAGTTCTAGAAATAAGCTTTGTAGTGCTATTTTCGAATTATATTAAAACTAAAATTCTTATTTGGATGTGCAGGATGGGGATTGATTACACATTCGACCACCCAAAAAATGAAAGTTGATACAAACACATAATCAGAGGAATACAAAAATAAATTACACAAAAGAAATGCAGAACGTAAATTTAAAATAGGAAAATGAATAAGCAGAGGAATATTTACGTCAAATAAAGGTAACTTACTTTTTATGTCTAAAATATACTAGAAGTAGATGTATAGAAAAGTTAAACCTGTAAGTTTGGTAATGTTTTCCTCTGAAAATTAAAGTTTATTTTAATAAATCGGAATTTCCAGTTCAGGATATTTAGAGAACCTTTTATGAGAACCGACCATTAAAGTATTACTGCTATTCATTTTGCCTTTTATTAAGTTTCCGTAGCTGTGTAAATTTTTTGTGCGGTTGGAACGGGGTATCGTACTATAATTTAGTGATAGTAAAAAGTTGTGTAATGGGCATTTAATGTTTCGTTAATGCTTTTAGTGTTTGTGAAAGGTTAAAGCAATTTTAATTTAGTTAGAGCCGTTTAATGGAATTATAAATCTCCGATCGCCATTTGTTGAGGAACGTGTTCTAGTCGTCTCCACGTGCGGCATAAGCGATGGTTGTCGCGTGCACATATTTTAATTCCGGCCAAATTTATGTGAAACACTTTATCTACTTTTCTTAATTTCCGTCGTTTCTTTCCGTTTTCATTTTCGAGTCATTCCACTTTCTTGAAGCGCCAAGCAGAGTCGAGATTATGTATTCAGAGGATAAGATTTTCCTCTCCCCTGCACCTGGATAATTTTGCATATTTATCTTCATCCTTTTAATGCTAATTTTAATTTTATTAGAGATGCTCGAGATAGGCGAGTGCTGCTTTACTGCACTAGCCAAAAGTATATCTTCCGTAATTTCCTCCGGCTGGCAAATTTAAAATAATATTATTTTTAAATTAATGCCCGTTCCCGCTTCTATTTTAAATTTCTGAAACGAAAGCTGGCGTGTATTCTGAGCAGAAAGTGCAGGATTCAGAGCACTGATGCTGTATGCCCGGAATATTAAACTCGTTTATATGGGTTACTATTGCGCGTTCTACGCATTCATTCGCAGCAGCTGTGGACACAGAAATGGTTATGACTTTAGTCACATGGCTGAATAAATTTAGATGTCCATGCGTTCCCCTAACGCGAAATAAAACGAACAAAGGCCGCCCCTCCGAAACGAAATTAAATAGCAAGGGCCTTTTGATATTTTTCTCCATAAAATACTTTCTAGATACTCCGCAAAAACTCGCACTGCGTTAAACCTCTCTTTTCTAACTTTTCTACGAACTCATTGCGGGCTGTACTCGTAACTTCCTTCTGCGGTTCTTTTTTCAACAACCTCCAGCAATTTTTGTTTTGTTTTAATTTCTTTCTAAATTTGATATTCTGTTCTAATTTCTCAATGTACAGGGCCCGTCAAAAAGGACTGATTATTTTGTTGTGTATTAAATATTTTTTATCAAGTTACAAATTTAAACGAAACGATTTCTTGAAGTGTACGAGCAGGAGATTTATTTACGAAATATTTTGTGCCGTAAGTGGCCTCTGTCATTTTTAATACACTCTTCTAAGCAATAATTGACCAAATTGGATATGACTCTAATAAGCAGTTCCTTGCGGATTAGCTTGAATGTCTGATCCAACGCTTGTTTCAAGTTCATCAATTGCTCTTGGTTTTGCTATACAGGGTGTTTATTAAACATCCGGCAAAAATTCAAGGGGTTATTCTCTGGACTATTCTAAGAATATTTTGTCCTTATTACCAAAAATTACATGTAAAGTTTCTCAATCTACAAGAACTGTCGAAAATGACTACCTCCAGCTACGATGCAAGAATCCAATCTTTTCCTCATTAACTGCCGAACTCTTTCAAAAACACCAGGGTCGTTGGTTATTGAGTTACACCCAGCAATTATCCGATTTCAAACGTTCAACGAGAACTGATGTTGAAAACGATCTTCAAGTACCTCATGTGGATTTTCTTCAGGCCACACATGGTTATTGTGAAAATTCCTTATTGTATTTCTTGAGAAATTCGCTTCATCGGTAAAAAGAATCAGTGTCAGTAGTTGAGGGATTTGAACCAATGTGTACAAAAGCCATTGACAGAATGCAATACGTGGAGGAAAATCAACAGGAAGAAGTGGCTGAACGCGTTGTATGTGGTATGGGTACAACAAATAGTCCCTAAAAATTTTCCAAACAGTCCCATTACTTACATTCAAAGTATTTGCCAATTTTGCGAGTAGAAGTACCTGGATCTTCCTCTATCATGTCCAGCACATTCTCTTCTACTTCTACCGTTCTTACTGTCATTGGCCTTCCTGGTCCTCCACTTCGTTTCAATGTGCCTGTTTCATGAATACGTTGATGAATACTTTGGACGGTTTTTCTATCAGGAACATTACGGTCAGGAAATCGTTCAATGTACAACCGCCTAGCTTGTAATGAATTGCCATCAGCAAGTCCATAAATGAAATGCATCTCAGTCATCTCGGCGTTCGTATAGCGATTCATGATAGAGGACTTCACTAACAAAAGTTTAAGTAGTAAAGACAGAAAATACACGTCAAACAGCCAAACGTCAATCAGTCTTAACAAATTCGACACATACAAAATGATCAATCACGAGACGTATTCAAATGAAATCCACGTTTAAACTGATTTTCTTTTCAATGTCTGCACTTGCCAGCTGTTAGTGGATAAAACAGCTATTCTTAGTAATCGGGATTTTGTTAAAAGATACCAACGAATTTTTAAAAAATTTTTATACTCGGTAAGTCCAGTGTAATACGCCATACTTTTATTTCGGCTACATTAATAATTTGAAAAATATCAAAATTGGTTTAGTCGACAATTGTTCTCGCCCTGTATCTTCGAAGCAAAGCGGCTTTTCTAAAATCTTCAAAGGACAAAATATTCTTAGAATAGTCCAGGGAATATCGCCTTGAATTTTTGCCGGATGTTGAATAAACACCCTGTATATATTTCACTATTTTGGTAGTTCCAAAAATCTGGAAAAGTAATATCGGGGGATTTCACTAACGACTGCAAGTCGTCATTGCAAGAAATTAGACGATGTGGCAACTCTTCCCGTAAGACCTGCATACAGTTTCTTACTATGTGGCTGGTTGAATCATTTTGCGGAAATCAATACTCATTTCTCTCTTCTCCAATTCGTGGCAAGAAAAACGTTTGAAGCGTTTGTGAATATCTTTGAGATGTCACGGTTACCGTTTCTCCATTTCCCATATAGCCCGATTATCCTTGGTGACAAAACTGCATATCAAATTGTAGGTTTCGGTAAGGTGTTTTGATGTAGTTTGCCAGGAATTTCGGTCTCCCAGTATCGACAGTTTTGCTTATTAACGTGTCCACTTAGAGAAAAATGTGCTTGATTAGTAATGAATAAATAACGCTTCACATGTGGATTATCATTTCCGAGTCGTAAAAGTTGTTCTTGTAGGGATGACATTTCATTCAATATTCGTCATTTACTTGGTTCTAATAAATTTAATACAAACGCATGCTTACCAGCAGATCATTTAGGAGTTGCATGTCTAACTCTCTCTTGATCTTCTGGATTACGCACAGATCGGAGCCTTCTAGTTGGTTTTCACTTAAAACTGATCCCTGATTTTCCATTTTCTTCCGAAGTTGCAAGGGTCTGGCGCGTAGACGCATTGCGTTCATTAAATTCTATTCGAAACAAGCGACGCACTTCAATAATTCAATTAACTTTGATAACTTGTTTACCACAAAAAAAAACACGTTGTTGGGGCCACCTCTCTATGTCTGTCCAACTCTCCAGATCGTCTGCAATTGTTCATACACATTTCCAAAGATCTGCGAAGGTTAGACTTTAAAATAATACACGGCATATAGTGATTGATGTAATATTTAATGTTTTAATCAGAGAATAAAATAATCAGTCCTTTTGGACGGCCCCTGCAGATTTCAGTATTATAATAAATTATGCTTTTTTGAGCTTTAATTTAATTTATGGATGTTGAAATTTGATTTCTTTTTAAGCGTGTTTGCTTAATTTTCATTTTTTGCGGCATTTTCCAAAATGTCAGCTACTAAAACCATATTCAGTTATGAAAACACTGACAAGTACATAAAAAAAATGTACTAATATAGTTTCAAAGCATTATACGTATGGAGAAATAAGGAAGGTAATATTAAGAGAGTTTAATTATGAGCAGTTGTTTGTAGCTGACAGATTTTTATTTCTCTTTAAACTCAAATTAAAATTAAAATTTCTCGCGCGGAATGCGATAATGCGCCACCACACTAATTTTGATTTAACTAGAATTTATTTGCTGGAGACTGTTCGAATAAGAAGTCTTCAGTCTTCGAAGAATGGCTGATAGTAAATTAAAGAACACATAGTTTATATCAATTAATTATATAAATACACTGAAACAAGTACTAAATATAACATTTTTAGGAAAATGTTGACTGAACAGTAACCTATATTTGTAGAAACAGAGGTGCAAGAAAAATCTGCTCTTCTAAAAAAACTGGAAGACTGAAGAACCATTGTCTAAAATATCACAGTTGTTTGAACAAACCATTGGAAATGTGTGCAAATAATGAATAGAAGAACACCCCAACTGACCAGAACTAATAAATAAAAAAATTATTGTGATTATAAATTTCAACATTATTTGCAGAAAGTTTCACATATTATGTGGGTTAGAATATCTTGTTGTCCTTAACAAAATACTCTTCCAGAAAAATATGTATTTAATGGAAACGGCAAATACATACAAAGACGGATAACCAATTTTGGGGTAAAAAGTTTTGTATAAATCAGTTAATATTCATAACAAAACTTTGCTCGCATTTGTACACATTATAGATAAGGCAGTTTATTTGCAATACATAAAAATACAGTGTTCATATTTTATCGTCATTCAGAAAGAAGAAAACCTAATGAAAAAGTACTGGACATTTTCCTACCGATTTATATCTGTAAGTAAATCCCAAAAACATTCAGTTATTAGCTTGCAAGAGCTGCCTTTTCTAATCGTGATAGAGTGCTTCGCAGATCTGGCAAGAAACTCATAAATTAGAGGGTATGTCTATAGAACGTACTACAACAGCAAGCCAAAGAAACCCCTACAAGCCGACAATGTTCCCATCATAACCACCCTCTAGGAAACTAGAAAAACATCCGCGATAAACGAATGGTGCTGGCATAAACTTATAGGTCTCGCATGCAACAAGGATTTACTATCCTGATAAAAGCTCTACATCGATGTTGGAACTGTTGGATATTTATTTGCAGGCGGCAGACGAAATTCGAATCTTCTTACAAGTGCGATAAGGTCGCAAAGCGTTGTCACCCAGTCATATTTTCTTTGCATTCCGAATCATTTTGAATGCAACGGGCGGCCTTTCACTGAATATCGAATGCAGAATGGAATTGCAAACGACTAAAGGTTCGCCTGCCAATAGATCCAAGCATAAAGCAGTCGTGTGCATCTATCTAATGGAGCTTTTGTGAAGCTCTCGAATTCTTGTTTACTAGATAGTGTCATTAAGTACGCTTTTAGTGCTAACCAAACATAATTTAAGTGGAACTGCAATATTTAGCAGTCGTGTTGGATTCTACTCGTACTGATTAAAATTTTGAGGTCGATTTTGGTTAAGGGCGACTTAAAATCCGAGAGAAGCGATTTAGCTTCAATATTTTTTCTCTAACGAGGAGTGTCGTCTGCTTTAATGACGTAAATATATTAAACAAACATTTCTGGAAAAATTTCTGTCTCTATAAATGATAAGAAACTTCAATTGCGTTCTGTTTTTAACTAGTAGACAACATATCCAAGTTTGATATAAAGTGAAACAATTAATATCAAGAATTATAAGAACTTGTGATAGAAATTGCCAAAAGAACTGGAAAAATACGGCAAAATCAATTTACTTTTACGGCATATGTGGAATTAATCTTGTGAAATTGTTTCACTTTATTAAAAAATACCATCCTTTCAAAACATAATGCATACAACCCCGATGTCAAGATGTATCTGATTTTCTTAGAAACAGAACCAAGACTCTGGTACCAATTTAGTTTATCGTATATTATACGTATTGTCTTTTACATTGACTGCAGTATGCTTTTCAGCGTTAAGGTAGGAGGTGCTAAGCCTCCTGGCAGACGGAGAAATGAATATAGTGCTTGGTCGATGTAAAAAGTTACATTTAATTTTTGGTTACCAGGTCGCTTTAGAATCTTCTTACTGAAGTTCTTACAGCAACAGTAAAATTATTGTTGTTGGTATAAACAAGATCAATTTTGATAAGGACGCTGCGAATTTACTTATGTGGAATTTGGAAAGTTATTTTAATAAAAAATTCCATATCCCTGCATTTGTTCCATTTTTCGCTCTCCAATCCTTGCTCTAATAATTGTAGTAAATATGTATTTGGGACCATCCGCTTTACAATGTGGGGATTGGTATGAATCCGATTGCTTTTTAGGTATGTAAAAAACGAATTATACAATCAGTTCACCATGAAAATAATAAATTCAATCAAATAAAAGCAATTGGTTTTGTTGAAAATCGCTTGGACACGTTTATTTAGATTTTTGTATTGTCATTTTTTGGTCCATATGTCAACTCAATAGAATTTCCGGCTTTTCCAGAAGTAGCACCAACTTTCTTATTTCAAATGCAACACCCTGTGTATTTTAAATTATTTGGACAAATAATCAATAAACGTTTTCAGTAAACCCAATTTGAAACATTTACAGAAATATTTTGAAAAAATGTAAAAGTAATGCAATACAAAATAAAAGATTAGATAGTAACTCTTCAGCGATTGATAAACATAAATAAACTCTTATAATAAAAGGTCAAACAAATCCGATCTTTTAAATATTCCAGATTATTTGATTTATTACAGTACATTTTGGATTTTAAATAATTCTACAAAAAAAAAATTTAGAGATGGTATATCATCTCTACGTCTCATAAGAGATACAGCATTCGAAGAAGAAGAATATCAGGTGACCCAGATGACCACTAAATAGGTCTCGTCCTGCTGATCCACCTGTTGGAAAATGTGACATTCAAAAACTGTCGAACGACTACTGCATAACGCGGAGGTGCTCCATCCTGCTGGTAAAATATTTGATCGTTTGGTAGATCAAGATTTTGGTGATTTGGAAATAGAGCAACTAAATCAGGAATGACATGTAACTGAAAGCACTCCAGGTAGCGTTCTCCGGTTAACGTTCCTTCTAAAAAATATGGTCCCAGAAATTTGTTACTCACGATTCCCTCCCATACATTAATTTTCTGAGAACGCTGAGTGTACACCTCTGCATTCAGTGGGGGTTTTTCGTCGCCCAATAGCTGCAGTTTTGCCTGTTCATGTTACCTTTTAGACAGAACGTTGCCTCATCCGAAAAAACTATTTTGTGAATAAAATTTAAATGTTGATTACGCATTCCGATTATCTGCTCGTAGAATTCGGCGCTATTGTCAAAATCGCTTTTTAACAATTCACAGACAAATTTGGGTTTATATGGGTGATATTTCCCTATTCGAAATATCTTTGAGACCGTACAAAATCATAATTCCTTGAAATTTCTCTAACTCCCACATGAGAATTTTTCTCGGTTTCTTATAGGATGTTTACCTTAATGTCTTGAGGTATCTGGGCTGGTTTCCCTTTAGGTAAATCCCTACATGGCCAAACTTTCTGAACTTTTTTTCTATTTTACTCACGGTAGATTGACTAATTGGCGGCCGGCAGGGTGAGCTTCATTAAATAAATTCGAAACTTGTTTCTTAAAAAACTGCAATTATTAGTTCTTACCAGTAATTCTGACAAATTCATTAACTTCTATGTCAACTACCAGTAAGTAAAATTGGCTTGGAAATGGTCAAAATTATCTCCATTGTGT
Source organism: Limonius californicus (assembly GCA_014611495.1). Lineage (NCBI taxonomy): Eukaryota > Metazoa > Arthropoda > Insecta > Coleoptera > Elateridae > Limonius > Limonius californicus. Next base: position 1,995 of record JABXWE010027133.1, on the reverse strand, counting down.
TCGATACGCAAAGCCGCACATTGCAGAAGAAATCGCTGCGTTCAAAATATGGTTGCTGGGTTATTTCTAATAATAGTGGCAGCCTGCTGTATTCTTTCTTGTAATTCTTCTACCGTGGCACTTCAGTTGCATAAACAATCTGTTTCATGTGACTCCAAAGATATACATCTAATGGAGTCAGGTCCGGCGAACGCGGTGGTCATACTACGAGTTCTCCTACTCCAATCCATCTTCCCGGAAAATGTCCGTTAAACCAAGCTCTAACACGAAGACAATGATGTGCTAGTGGCCCATCGTGTTGATACCACATTGCACGTCTAATATTGAATGGCACATCTTCAAGTAATAAGGGTAAAGAGTTTTGTAGAAAATATTCGGTATTCGCACCTGGTTTCTACATATGCCTGTACATAATGCAATTCTTCGCACATCTTGTAATAAATCAAGAACTTGCTCATCATCGTTTATGGGTCTACGGACAACTCCTTGGCCGACTGCATGTCTTGCTTTGAAAGTGCCATGTTCCCTCCGCTGATGATGTGAATTAAAGAAAACTGCACGGCTAGGCAGTCTTCTATTGGGATATCTTCTACGATATTTTGTTGTGCTGCTAAAGCATTTCCATCACACAAACCGTAAACATAATGAATATCTGCATATTGTTCATTTGAAAATAACATTGGCATTGTGAATCACTTGGGAGTTACGATGAGAATAAGGATACAAAGAAGAAACCAATAACTTCAGTATCACAGTAATAAACTGACAAGTTACAAACAATAATTTGTTAAAAAAGGTGTTCAAATGTCACTAAACAAAAGCCGCGATCATGGCAACGATCGGTATTTCAGAAATCCGTTGAAATAAAATTTTAGCCACAGAAATTGCAATAAACAATAACTCCTTAACGGTTACGTTTAGGACATATGTTTATATGGACTGTTCGGCTCTAAATAAGTTCTGGAATTCATTAAGCATCTTTCGTTGATAAGCATGTAACAGTGTACTTATTTTACATATTACTTGCAATATCATATACAGAACAAACATAATTATAAAATATAGTATGTTCAATAAAAGAAGTTTTCTAAAATATATGCATAAAATCTTTTACGATCTTAAGTATGTAATATTTGTGCACCGAGAGCTGTTATAGAGCTGCAACCCATAAATACTGATAAAAATGTTATCTTTCCCACCCTATTCGAAAAACTTAACTTAAAACCAACATTATGTGTATTTTCTTCCCTCACGTGCACTATCGGTTCCCTATAAAGAATTGTTAAGAAAGTTATACTTTCAAGGTTACGTTATGAGTAATAATTCCAATAATATTTACTATTTTCACTTATTCGAGATCCTTAATGTTAGCATTTGTCAGTTAAAACTTCCACCATCTAGAACATGAGCTTCGGTCTCTAGGTTAACTTAGCGTTAAATGAGTACCTGTGGGTAACACCATGGGGTAATAATAGGCGACTGACACATTACCTCTTTTGTAATGCCGACTGTCCTGACATCTATACCTAACGTTCTGTGCTGCTAATCCATGTTTTATCATGATCTTCTTGTATAGTCTGGCTTGTCTTCTAGTGAAGATGCTAATAATTTGTTAATTGTTTGCTGCCTTACTTCGTTGAAATTCATACTTTATATATAATATATAATTTCGAACTTTGTATTAATCATAATTATTTTATTTTTAATGATAATATTTATCTTCAAAAAAACGATTTATCAATGGGAAGTCCAATTTCTCCACTTTTAGCTAATATATTTATATTAAAATTAAACAAATTAATATCGAGCAAACTGTGAGAAAAGTTATTACGCTGAAGACAAAAAGCCCTTTATTTCTCACAAAAATATTTTGTACTCTAAATGTACATTTCGACTGCTAAGCAGTCATCATCAGTAGATTAAAAAGGTAATCTTGCGAGGAATGCTTTTCTCGAGCACATTGTGATTCTTGCTCGCTAGCTCGAGGAAAGCATT
>JABXWE010027132.1:0-17382 GCA_014611495.1 Limonius californicus | reverse complement strand
CCCCCCCCCCCCACCGCCTCGGGGGCGCGCCCCACAATTTGAGAACCGCTAGCTTACACTGACGATTCCAGCTCACGAAATGTTTCTCCTGATTGTATAAAATACACTTCCGCCGCTCACACAGCACTGCTAGTCAGGAATAAAAATATGAAAACGTAGACAGTAAAGTTAATAAAATTTTGCAGGCATCTTTAATAAAATGCAAATTGAAAATTATTTACAGCGAGGCCAACGCATGATAACCAAACTCCCATTACAGTCGTTTTCAACAGATAGTACTGTTGGAATGTTGTTGAATTGTTGTACTACTTTATGTTTGATATACCGTACCGTTTCGAATATCCCTACTGATACGTATTATAACTAAATTATACAGTATTTTTTATGTAAAAAATAATTAAATATAATTTATTGATATCTCCCGCAACAACATTCAATAGCAGACCTCTTCCTTTAAGTAGTTGAAACATATATATCGAAATTTCTAAATCATTTCGCTACTGAACTGACGATTCCGGTATATATTCAAATATGAAACACCAAAGGGATTACTCTACTTACATTCTTGCCGCAAGTGGGAGATTTCATTTTTATATTTGCTATTTCATTTAAATTTTGTTTAAAACTACGTATAGTCACGTGTCGTCTTTTTTTGACGGGCGGCCTTTCGCAGTACGAACCACTACAACACTTGTATAGTTATATTGCTCTCTTTCTAGCTCCTTAGTTCGTATAGGCTATTAGAGCGAGCGCAAGTCTTGCAGATTGCCGCTCTAAAGTTTATGAAATGCACTACGGTGACTTGTGAAATGAAAAGAGATAGCACTTACAGTGTTCAGTAGTTTCAAAACAGGTGATTTCTAATGTTACTTTACAGATGAAAAAAAAGTTTTTATGTAGTAAATACCTTTTTCAAAGCAAATTTAGTTCTTGCCCTCCCAGAATTTCAAAAAATGTTGTTTACGTTTAAAATAACGCTAGAGTGACACATTAATATACAATTGTCATAATGCATGCAGTTAATACATTAGTTTCTAAGAAAGGTAAGTAATTAACCCTCATTTTAGTAAAATTTTCCAGTGCAGTTTCCCTTTGATGATCAGAAGAGAGAGTGCTAATATTTGTGTTTAGAAATGAAATTTGTGAACTATTTGCGACAGTTGTTTTTCGATTTTTTGTGAAAATTTATTAGTCTGCAATGGCAACAGAACTAGGTTACTTGTCTCTGCAATCGAAACAGTTAGTGCTTAATATAATAAATTATTTTAAAGTAAAACGAAGAAACGGTGGGACTTTGATTTCTGTTGATAAGATTGAAGAAAGAAGTGCTGCAGCTGCAAATATAAGCCTAAGTACTGTGAAGCAGGGGCCTCGGTGGTCTAGCGCGGCAACGCGTTGCCACTCGAGGCCACAGCGAATTGTAGTCGTAGCGCTGGAGTTTCGAATCTCAGCTGGGGCGACCTAATTTCGCTTAGTTACGTTTAGAGTGCATGTTGCATGAATGTTTAGTGTGTAAAGGATGCCCGCACCTCCCGGAAGTAATGCAAAAGCGGTACCGGGGGGCGGGGCGGTAGTATGAATGAATGAGAAAAATAAAGTACTGTGGAGCGGATATATAAGAACGACAAAGAAAATATGCTTAGCGCACCAAAAAAGCGCCTTAGGAGTAAACCAAACTGCCGATGTTGATGAAAATATAAAAATGGATGTTCGGGATGTAATTTACAACTTTTGCGTCAGTAGCACGCCTTTTACTTTAAAAACTCTACGAGAAGCTATGAAAGATCGCGGGTTTGATATAGGACTAACAGCTCTTTCCCGGCTTTTAAAAAACTGTGGTTTAAAATATAAAAAGGACTGTAATCGACGGTTTCTTTGTGAAGAGGCATGTGTTGCTAATCAAAGAATTCAGATCTTGAAGTCGTATGTAAACAATGCGAATAAAAACTCTTTAAAAGTAGTTTTCTGGATGAAACGTGGATTTATCAAAGAGGAGGTGTTTGAAAATCTTGGCAGGACGATTCCAAGAAAAGCGTGAAGGACAAATCGAAGTCTGAAGGAAACCGTCATATTGTCTTACATGCTGGTTCATCTGATGACGTTATTAAAGGTGCAAGTTTAGTTTTTTCTTCCAAGTCAAAAAGTGCTGATTACCACGACAGTATGAACAACGAATCTTTCGAAAAATAGGTGCTGATCCCGAATTTGGAGGAGCCTTGTTTGATTGTAATGAACAATGCTCCATATCATTCGAGAGTAGTCGAGAAACAACCTACTACGCAGTAGAAAAAGGACGATATCTTAGCGTGGCATAGGAAACATAACATCCTCTATCCGGCAGATGCATTAAGGCCACAATTACTTGTCATTGCTAAAAAGCACAATATACCTAAAATGTATGTTGTTGGTGAAATGTTGCGCGAACACGGCCATGGAGTTTTAAGACTACCTCCATACCACTGTCAATTCAACGCAATAGAATTAATTTGGGCGAATACTAAACGCTACTACGACAAACATATCGGGCGCAAAGTTTTTACTGATGAGCAAGTTGTAAAAATGTGGGAAAAAGCTTTAAATCAACGCGGTGAAAATGAATGGAAAAATTGTGTACCACATACAGAAGATCTTATAAAATCTTGGTGGCATCGTGAAATTATAGTTGACAAGGTGGAACCTTTAATAATTAATTTGGATGATGATTCATCGGGCAGTGAAGACGAGGAATGTGAATATCAAGATGACAGCGATTAAACTGTTTTATTAAAATCAAGTGGTCCACATTACTTAAATGCAATATTATTTGTCTATTTCAGTCATTTAAATTGTGTACAAAATATGAAACAAATTGAAATTTAATCTTTTAGTCGATGTTATTTAGTAATATTAAAAGAACGATATTTAGTTTGTGCGTAAGTCACTCCGGTTTGCATTTTAAACTTTTTGCCCGATTCTTGAAATACATAATTAATACTGCATTTTTAGTTATTAGTATTTCAGTAGAAATATAATTATTTTAATTTTAAAATATAAATTTTAAGTATCACGGCTGTTAAAATTATCAATTTATAATTAATACGACCAATTCAGCCAAAAATATCACAAATCTTTATTCTTTAGTAATTCATTTTGTATAAAGTGAAACCATTGTAAAGAGCACCAATAAACAATAGTACAAACATTTTAAAAATTTTGTTAAAAGATCACCATAAACAATTATACATACATTTTTTTACAAATTTTGTTTACGTTTCGCTATATTAATTAGCTTTCTCAAAACAGGAATTTGTAAAAAAATGTATGTATAATTGTTTATGATGATCTTTTAACAAAATTTTTAAAATGTTTGTACTATTGTTTATTGGTGCTCTTTACAATGGTTTCACTTTATACAAAATGAATTACTAAAGAATAAAGATTTGTGATATTTTTGGCTGAATTGGTCTTATTAATTATAAATTGATAATTATTTTAATATTTGAATAACTCCTATTTACATTCAAATATTTAAAAATAAAATTTAATTTCTCTTGCAAATTAGATGCAATAAAAATGTTCAAGCTGTCTTGTCTTTGATTTATATTAAGAATGTCGAGATTAAACATATAAAATATTGGTAAATAAATGTTGATTTTACTTAACTACAAAGAGGTTTAATTATTGTACTGTAGTAGCTACATTTAATTCGACACTTGTTTTTGGTCACTGGTTTCTTGAGCACGTGGCCGCTCATCTTTGTTCAGCCGGTTATTTTAGCTCACTGCAAACTTCACACCCGTCAAATAAGACGACACCCGACTATAGTTATACTGATGCCCAAGTAGTACCTAAAATAAACTAAAACCTTGAGACGTTATTTGGAATTTCATTAAATATTACAATGCCAGAACTAGCACCTAACATTTACATTTGCTATAAATAGCAATATGTAAGGAACTAACCATTTTGTAATATTAACAATAACGTAGTAGAAACACTTTCTTTTAGGAAACATTCCAATGAAATAGGAAAACAAAAATACTAAAATATTCTTTTTAAAAAAATACATATGGTTTTCAAAAAAAGGTGCTTTTCAATGCAAGAAAATTTACAGTACTTTATACAGACAAAATGACTATGTAAAAAAAAAGATACTTTCATAAACATATCTACAATACATTCTGTTCAAACTGAATTTAAAGTAATGTTTCCGTTTCCGTCGCCATTCGTGAGAAGATAGTGCAAAGGTCGCGTACATTTCATCACGCAAGCACTTGCCTTCCCTTATAATATTCTTCCTTAATAAGGAATATCAGATACTTTGACGAGTTTCAGACTACCCATTGGTATTACTGATTAATTCAAAATACTTAATATTCTGTTTGAAACAAAGTTACTCCGCGGTATATTCCTAGGAGCTTAAATACTATTTAATACTTTAAACATATTTTAATTGTGAAATCTGAATCCAAAGTTATTTCTAGCTTGTTGTTTCGAAGGTTAAAACAATCAATTTATAAGATATATATAGATAATGCTTGAGTCATAATTGTATCTGGTTAATGCTAAGATGTTTTTAAGCATTTCGTAAGGCAAAGTGCAACTTAACGTTCTCTGTAAGCAATAAAATTTTGTAAGTTTTCTGTCGATTCATCAACCACATGTATTTTTAACACACAACCCTGGTTATCTTCGACAATAAAATATTTTTAGTATTCGATTTTTGCATAATTTCCACCATGGAGCGGGATCATTGGGCGAAACAGAACTGTTCATTGTAGAAGCATTTCCTTTCGCCAAGCAACATTTAAAGTGAAATATTAAAACGAAATTAAGGCAATGGCATGTGAACACTCTTGAGGGAGAACTTAAGAAACTGCAACCACCTGTAGTAGATTACAATTAAGAAACTTGAATGTTCCTGAGCTTTACCCTAGCCGGATAATTAAATTCGTGTCAGAGTGAAAACCGCTCAATAAGTAAATTGAATCTACAGTCAGAAGTGTGTTGTGGAATTGAGCAGATCGAGGATCCGGGCAGGCGCCAGATCGTCGACCCAAACTGCGGAATAAGTCCGGAAGGACTTGATATCGAACAGTGACCACAACGCTGCACTTAGCCGTGTTTTGGTGAGAAGATGATAATTTATTGCACGTACCACTCTTCTAAAAGCCTTTTAAGGAATACTGATATTTCACCAAACGAAAAAATTAAAACTTTGCAGGCGAACTTCAAAAGTCCGAAAGATCAATAATAAAGTTTAGGATTCTTTCCAGTCAAACATTCGCGACGCTAAATTATTGCAATTAAGGGAAAGCAAACTTCGAGAACGACCTAAAACTTAGGCGTTTTCAAGAACATCCTGCAAATGTTTAATGATTTCACAACGGGAAGACAGGGGATAATGATAAATAAATTGAAAGATAATCTAAGCTCAGAATGCAAAAGCTATTATAAAGTTGGGTAATTATGGATGGCGAGGTTTACGTTCTACCTTTAGCAGGTGTTGAATAGGAAGAGACGCATTATGGTACTAATCGGCCGTTTTACGACAAACGGGCCCTTAATGCAGTAGGTTTAGGAAGGTCACCTATTATAAGGCCGTTCTTGATAAGGAGTTACATCTGATCACTTTACCAATGCGAATATGCAGTGATCTAGAACATTTTTGATATTCAGATTTTGACGGTAATGTGTATTCTGGACCCAAAAAAAGTAGTTTTTACAAAATGTCGGTAATTGTGTATGTGTGTTACGCTCTGTATCTCAAAAACGCTTGAACTAATCCCTACAAAATTCAGCCGTAAACGAAAATCAGACATGTATTCGAATCACAACTTCCAAAATCAGATTTGGGAATTTTTTAAGGCATGTGAATTCAAATTGAATAATCTTTTGACTGATGTTCCAGCTCCAAAACTAGAGCCGCTACGTTTTTTTTAATATCCGTACTTCTAACACTCATTTACACTGGGATGAATCAGTGGTAAGAGAATCAGGATTTGGATGCAATAGTCCAAATTATTCCCGGTTCGAATCACTCCAAGGGTAAGAATTCCTTAAGTGTTCGGGATAGGGTGCCCGGTCTCCGTTGGCCATTGGGGATCAAATTAATGGCGCTCCTCATGTTACGGTCGCACTAGAGGAGTAATAAGATCATACAGAAAATCACGCCATGGATCAGGCAGGTTAAACACGCTTACACACCAACATGGTACCTCGCACAAACTGGCTTAGCCTCGCCCGACACCGCCTCGACACTGCGTATGCGGTACAAACGAGGATCAGGATAATACATGAATGAACACTCATTTACCTATTGTCGAGGTGATTTAAACTTTAAATTATTCAATAGCCCTTAGCACTAGATACTATAAAACATTTATGTGAAGATAAAAATTGTAAAATTAAGGAAAAGGGGTAGGGGCGATAAAGGATAAATAAGAAAAGGCACATTTGATATAGAGAAAACGCCAACAATGTTAAAAAACAAGAGCAATAGAATAGTCCTCGAAATAAACAAAGACAAAAAAGATACATAAGCATTGAAAATAAATCAACTCAGAAGGTACATAAAACGGAACACCATATGACTACTTGGAGACATGTTCATTAAGTTGGGGTCAGTGGTAGATAGTGACAACAACACCAGCAAATAAATAAATCGATGACTTTGAAGAACAGACTGTTATGGATTAAAGTCACAGTTAAGGTCGAAGACAATCAAAAGAAAAGTAGATCATTATACACAAAACATTAATAAGATCAATAACAATGTACTGTTCAGAAAAATAGCGTTTTTAAACAGAATTAAAACAAGCTCGCTGATATGGATGGGGAAATTTATACAGCAATCTTCGGACCAGTTACAGAAGGTGAAGAATGAAAAAGCAGCTACAACTTCAAACTAGAAAATCTATATCACAAGCCAAACATAAACAAAATCATAAACTACAATATATTGACCAAGCTCGGACTTGTGCATCGGATGAACGTTACTCGAACGCCAAAAAATCAGTCAAAGACCAGAATGGAAGAAAAGAATAGGACAAGTAGTTAGATGGAGTGTATAATGATATTTAAACTTGTAGAAAACATGGAACATAGAAAAAGCACGTACAAACAGCAAAAATGAAAGAAACTGACCAATAAATAAATAAATATGAAAGATGTCAAAGCCCATCCATAGCTGTAGTACCTAAAAGGAGGCCAAGAAGGTGGTAAAGACCTTCCAAATACTCTTCCACCTATGTACGGAGGCCGTCTCTAAGACCGACTAAATGACTTTAATGCCTCGTTAAAAAACATTAATACGGCTTAAGCAAGGTGATTCGGGGTACAATACGAATCTATCATTTCAAAAATGGGCAACCCAAGATACATATCACAACACACTGCGATATTTAAATGTTCATAAACGGTGTCGTGAATCAGAGATCCTTGTTTGATATGCTTAACAGTTTACATGATAGTGCACGGGGGCGCCACCTTGTTGGTACGACATATGCCATCTTCTATTTAAATTCACTTCTTATAAGTGGCAATATGTCACGAAGAATATTTACATCATTATTTACAGGCTTTTCGTCCCACTGCTGGGCATCGGCCTCTTCTCTGCCACATGTTTTTTCCTCAGTGCTAAGGTAGAAGCACGGGGGACCTACAGTTTAACGTCGAATCCGGACGACAGAAATTCCAGAGAAGGTTTTTAGCATGAAGATCCCACGGTTGCAAGCCGGATTGGGAAATTGTGTGTGGTGAGTTGCAGACAAGATTTTTATAAATCTGCATAGTAATGCTTAGGTTTCGAACCCAAGCCAGAATCGACGTTTTACTGAGAAAGCGACCGCTGTACCAACTGAGCTACAACCACACACATTTATATACATTTCCCTATTAAGGTCATATCTGTTTTTCCGTAATCAAATACACATTATTTGTTTGAGCTGAATAAGCTTTACTTGCAAAGCATATCAAACACGCATTTATAATAATAAATACAAAAATTTAGATATCGCAGTGTCTTGTGTTATCTAGTTTGTGTTGCCTATTTTAGGAATTTTAGATACTGATCCGTATGTCATCCTATATCCACTTTAAATTGTCCAATAGCTCTTATGTATTAGAATCATAATATAGCACATACCCAAAATTTATGAAATTTAAGAAAATGTTATTCGAATATCTGTGACTGTAGAAAATATTGTTACTTTGATGATATGTATCGAATCACGAAGCTCTAAAAATGTTGATAAACGTGAATGACGTGATAAAAACCCGAAAAACCTACAACGGTTTTCTTTTACTCTAAATCATGTTCACTTTCCACTGTAATTAAAGTATCTTATATTATTAATAATTCCTTCATTGATTCTTTTAACAGTCTTAACAATTTTACCAAAACGGTCTTGCTGCGTACATATTCATACCTGGCTTGAACTTTTACCGAATACTATGTAGATGCTTTAGTAGTGTAAAGATATCTGATTGTTTTTATTACTTTACTTCATATCCATAAGCAAGCCATAGATTTGTACATATTTGCAAAACGAATATGCAACAATCACAAGCCACCTGTTTTTAAATGGGTGACGTACGCATTCAAGGTTAATAAACATTATGATTTGGAAAATAATTAATAATCCTTGCTTGTGAATAAATAAAAAATTCATAGGGTCTGAAACAATTTTCGTTATCCCACTTTAGGTATCAAGACAAAATATCGAATATTGAGCCCCTTATTAAAAAGGGCTGCATAATAGGTGACCTTCCTGTTTCTGCAGCATTAATAACCCGTTTATCGTAAAATGGCTGATTAGTACCATAATACGGTCTTATTTTATTCAACAACTGCTAAAGGTAGCACATAAACATCGCCATCTTTGTAATGGCGTTTGCATTCTGAGCGTGTATTATTTTTCAATTTATTTATCTAATAATGGAAAATGCTGGGTAACCATTTAACAAACTATGAACATTGATTTCTGGATGAAAATTTGGAGGGTAAGCCAAGCTCACATGCACTTAAGCTACAGTAGGTGGTCCCATTATATTACTTCCACAGTAGATCCTCAGTTTGGGCATCGCCCAAGCTATCCAAAGTACTTGAAAACGTCCACAACAAAGGTGTTGCTGATTCCAACTATATCGGGCCGGAAGTCTCCCAATACAAATTTTCTTATGCTTGCAAGTGCAAAGCAGTGACACAGCACGTGTTCTGCTATCTCGTCATCCTCGTTGCATCCTCTACAGTATGGGCTGTCTCCTAGTCCCATCCTGTATATATGTTTCTTGAGGTGCTGTGTCCAAATATAATTCCTACGATCAATCGAAGGTTCTTTCGGGACAGGCGAACACACTATTTGGCTATATTCGGCGAGGGTGTAGTAATAGCGATCCTTGCTTGACGACAGCTTAGATTATTGGTGTAACTTAAAGGAAATGGGGATTACAGGATCGACCCCAGGAAGACGACATTCATGTTTGATATATCTTCCAAAGGTTCTTAGCACTGCAGTACCACTCCTAAGGTAATTTTGCAACTACCTAAAGCTAGCAGTGCTGTTCTGCTGCCACTGAAGATAGTTACCAATGGTTTGGTTCCTAAATCGTCGTTCAAGAACTGCATTTGCACCATACAGTATACCCACTACCTCCGCTTGGAAGACAGTGGCTATTTTACCTAGTGATATGCTTTGACGTAGGCTGAAGTCTTCGGCGAATATTACGGCTCCAGTTTCGTGACCTGTTTAGATCCATCAGTAATATGATCATATTCTGACTTCCTCCAGCTTTCACCCGTATTTTATTATTATTATTAAATGTAAATTTTGTAGGGAGGTAGACAATCACAGGCCCGAAAAGAAGGATCTTAGCGACTACCCTATCTGGAATGTGGGTATGCCTGCCTCCCTTACCTCATTCTTTGCCACAGCCCCTTGTGTCACAGCCTCATTGATCTCAACAGTAACAATTATTGTCGCTCATCGATTATTAAATAATTATTTTGAACGTGACATTTAGTTATCTGAAGAAATGATTACATTTTCCATTTGAGTCGAAATGTCGAGTTTGATCGTGTAACATCAGCTTTACAAATTTATGTATATAATTTTTCAGGGCGTAACCCTTACAAATCGCCGACCTTACAGATAGTACTATAAATATATAAAATATTGAATTTCAAAAATGTATTGACTATAAAACTAAAAGAAAAAATCGTCATATTTTATCGAATTTACTCCATGCGATATTTCTAAAACGGTAGCCATACAGTTTATACCACGAACGAATAAATGATGAGTCAACAATTTATTTGCACTTTGAAACGCTTTTTTCCAGGCGATGCATAAAGTAAAACCTCATTTCAGCAGTAATTTAAAAAAACATATGCCGGAATGTCAGGGAACTTCAAGGACTATATTTGTAATGCGGCAGAATGCTGCAGGAAACTGTGACAAATTGTGCGAAAATGTAGATTGAAGGCGAATTGAGGTAGCGACAAAGAAGTCGGATACGCAGATGATATATAGGGAAAGGTTTTATAACGAAACTGAATTACCTGCAACCGTGCCCGGGGCGCATTTGGAATAGGAGCTCAGAAATCAAGATAACAATATGACGAAATTCTTATATTCTAAAATATCATCATAAAATACGCTTTGTTGGGTAACGCTAAAAATTCACGAACGCACAAAGAAAGTGCCCAACTTTTGATTCCGTAATAAAATTCCAGTTTCATCTCCTCTATACACAAATAATATAATTCTGTAACCTTAAATAAATATGAACATTGTTCTAGTATTGCTTCTTTTCCACTGTAAAAATTTGCTAAAACCTTAATCTTGTAGCTCTTCTATTATTAGCTAACGAACAAAATCGTTAAATAAAAATAAACTTTAAAAATATGTGACTAGTTTTAACTGAATATAAACTATTCGGAGTAATATACAGGGTGTTTGGTTCACCGACGTATATCTGAGAGTAGGTGGTAGGTGAGTCGATTTGGAACTTATTTAATCAAAAATACCCTTATACAAAGTGTCACGGTTTCCGAGATAAAGCCAACTTAGTGATTTAACTAAATTAGACGATTTTTGCTTCTATGAATTTTAATTCGACACTATTGCAAGTTTTTAAGTCATTATAACTTTTATTTTAATAATGTTTGATATCTATTTCATCAAATAAAATCATTTCATACACTCCACATGTGATAAAAAAAATCTGGAGTCGGCTAAAGTTCAAAAATGTACTCTTTTGATATCAAACTTTGTCTTCAAATGCCTTTTTATTTCGAAAATTTGCAGGTAATAATTAGAGTGTGATACATCAACAGAAAGGGCAGACATCCTGGAAGTTTTTAAACACATATGAACGTGTTTTGTTTTGTAATTGCTTTTTATACGTGGCTTACTAAATTAAAGTTTGATAACAAAAGTATACATTTTTGAACTTTAGCCGACTCCAGATTTCTTTTATCACATGTGGAGTGTATGAAATGATTTTATTTGATGAAATAGATATCAAAGATTATTAAAACAAAAGTTACAATGAATTAAAAACTTGCAATAGTGTCGAATTAAAATTCATACAAGCAAAAATCGTCTAATTTAGTTAAATCACTAAGTTGGCTTTATCTCGGAAACCGTGGCACTTTGTATAAGGGTATTTTTGATTAAATAAGTTCCAAATCGACTCACCTACCACCTCCTCTCAGATATACGTCGGTGAACCAAACACCCTGTATAATATTGATTATACTACATCAGTACAAATATAAATATTTACAAAACCTAAAGTATTGTACTCTGAAACATATGACTGAAAACTATTCTATAGGGTATTTTTATGTGCACCACAAAATATTTGTGGACCTGAGGCTGCACTACGGACAAGACCGTTCAGTCGTTAATGACTGCACGCAAGTGCAAACTTAACCGCATCGCACATCGATGAAGTACTGGAAGTTCTCCTACCTAAAACACATTAAAGTACATTAAGACCATTAGTACCAGATTTTCTATTGTTAGATATCATATCATAAAATCAACTTTGTTGAGTAACGTTAAAAATTCACTAACGCATAAAGTCCTAAACTTTCGATTCCGTAATAGAATTCCAATTTTATTTCCTCAATACACAAACAAAATAATTATTATTACCTTAAACAAATATGAACATTGTTCTAGCATTGCTTTTTTTCATTAAAATATTTGCTAGCTCTTCTGTTAGCTAATGGACAAAATCCAAAATTAAAAGCAAACTTTCGAAGTACATAACAAATTTTAAACGAATATAAACTATTAGATACAATGTTAGTATTCTACACCAGTACAAAACTAAATAAAGATTTGAAAAAGGAAAAGTGTGGTACTCTGGAAACATATGACTGAAAACTACTGTATACAGAATTGTTATACGCAACTGAAAAATGTTGTGGGTCTAGAACTGCACTACAGACAAGATCGCTCGATCAGTATATGACTGCACGCAAGTGCAAACATAACCGTGTCGCAAGTCGTGAAGCACTGGAAGTATTCACATCTAAAAATATAGTAAAAGACATTAAGCACATAACTACTACTAAAGCCGATAAAAATAGGATCTTCTCCTTCTACTATATGCCAATGTGTTAATTACCTACAATTATCAAGTACTGTGTACCTACCCTTCTAAAAATAGAAAATACAGTATCGATTTTGGTAAATGTTGTATAATTCACTTCAAATCTTCAATAAATTTATCCATACAGTAGCGTATTTACTGCTTACAAAAAGCACCTTTGAAATTATCAGAGAGCATACACAGCCTCAAACGTAATGAGCAATAGCCTGCTTGACAATGTAACTAAGTTTATTCCATGTTGCAAGGAAATTCCGTTTATTACTTCCTGGCTCTCCCGTGGACATACAATGGTGAATGGATCTGGATCTTATTGGTTGAAATATACGATCTCTAGCTTCCAGGTTCTCTTTCTGCTAGTTCCTTGAAATAGCACTGTCAGTAAATAGCAATATATGTACGATAATTACAATTTGTTTACGAAATAACATTAAATAATATTTAACATATTTCCCTGTTTCTCGCCAGTATTTAAAAATTCTCTCCAAAATTTTCTGTTGCTTACCATCCTGAAGATCTGTAATTGAGCCATCTTCCGGAGAACTGAACACAGTTTCACTTTAGTACTTAGTACTTCAGCCCGAATCAAGTTTACGCGTAAAAAAAAACTTCCAGCTACTTTCTTCACTAGTATTCAAGGGACCACTAGGATGAAGAACTATATTTTTAACTGCATCGGAACTGGTAATTAGCCATTGGTGTTTCAGTGTGGTCCTTAAACGAAACACCAGAGCATGCAGTGGATTGAGGAAAATCACCAAGACCAAAAATCTAAACTCAAGCTTATACTGATTACCTTTTCCTATACACAGGATGTAATACATTAAAACTTTGTGCCTTAAAAACAAAGACATATAGTGCATTCTACACTAAACTGCTGAAGAGATTATTGCATCGCATTTTTGTAGTACAACCGCAATGTCGGTAATTTTTGTGGCGTGAAAATGCATCTGCCCATTCCGCACTGATTGCGAAATCATTTCTCATGAATTACGACGTTGTCGAGATCAATACTTTTCACCTAACTTGACAGCAGCAAACTGTTTTCTATCTAAAGTGAAAACTGTTCTCAAAAGGACACCATTTCAAGACAGAATATATTAAGAAAAATATAACAGGAGAATTGGAAGCTATTTCTTCGCAAGCCTTCGCCTACTGTTTTCTTAACCATTAGGAATGTTGCAATAAGTGTATTAAAATAAATATACACTGCGTGACTTTGAAAATGCAATACCCAGTAAACGTCATATTGTAATAATTTTTATGTCATAAATTAAGTACACATACAGTATTATATGATTAAAATTTCATATTGATTGGAACAGGAATTTTATGTGCTTTGAGAGTTTCTAAAAATAAAATTCGCTTTTTGTTATTGCGTTTGTTTTTAAAGGTTTAAGCATAGTATCAATTTTCTTTCGGCCATTGCCTTTGAAACATTATTTTGCGATATAACCTCATGTACGCAGACGTGAAATTTTCGCTAACTTCTGAACCGCAGTGAATAATTAGAATACTAGAAGCTCGATTGGTTCTTTGAGAAATTGCTACTAGGGTTGGCAGAAATGCATCCTCCTTAATGCGAAGTTGGAAAACCTGGACAGAAGAACAGAGACAACAACGTTGTAGAGGTAACGGAGCTGATCGCAAAACTAATGATCGCGAATAACGCCTCCTAAAAATAAATATTTTTAGCGGCCGGTTCAGTATCCCCAGGTCAATAGCCAGTGGATGGATGACTGCTACAGGACAACTCCCTGTTAGGTCAACTTACCGCAGAATAAGGTCTTCTGGTCTTTAATAATACCTACCGCTTCTTTTCTTGCTATTGACCCAAATGTATAAGGAAGCAAGATTATTGTGGTGCCAGGAACGTGTTCAGTGAGATCAGAAATGGAACTGGGTTGTGTTTAGTGATGAATTATGAGTTTGTTGCAGGCACACGGTGGACCTGGAAGGGTCCGGCGAAGACGTGGAAAAAGGCGTGCAGTTCGATACTGTATGGAACGCGAAGAAGCACTTACTCGAGGACTTATGGTTTGCGATACCATACCACATGGAAGTAGATCCCCTCTAGTTTTCCTGGAAAGAAACATGAATACTCAGCGCTACATCCGCAGTGTCTTGGAATCTGTTACATTGCCCTATCTCCAGAAACTAGAAATCACTATTTTCCAGCATAATACCAGACCCCATACTGCAGCTATCACTACAAGGTTCCTTCGTGAAGCTGATATCACCGTTCTTCCGTAGCGACAAGGTCTTATCTTTTGCCCGTCGTACATATACATGATAATATAGGCAGAAAATTGGGTCATTTACCTGTTCCCCCAATGGATCTATAGCGACAAAGAAATGAGATTCTGATTGTTTGATATACTTTTCCACAGAAAAACATCGATCACCTAATTCGAAACGTGCCTCCTACAGTAGCGGAGTGCATTAACTTAAGAAGAGGTCTTACTCATTATTGAATTTGACGACTATAAACCTTTCCAATAATTGTGAAATTTTAATCATATAATGCTCTAGGTGTAGTCATATTATCACCTATTATTGAAATATATTGACGTTTCCTGGGTGTTGAATGTTCAATGTCATACAGTACAGATTACTTTAAATAGAGGAAAGTCACCAAAGTCGGACCCCTCCTCCTAAAGCGGACCTTCTTCATTCTGGCTCTGCAGTTGTCTGTAACCTACCGAGAACAACCGAAACTAATAATTCGGGATGCGGCCGCATACTTGTGAAGCGCTGGCGTTACCCGCTTCACCTGTTGCTTGTCAGTCCGCCATTACATGTTTTTATGAAAAGTGAAAGTTTTACTTGGTGGTGAAAAGTCGCAAGTATTGTGCACTATTTGACAGGTAAGCCTATATACCTATATATATATTCTTAAAGAGTAATATTAAGGCTTTTTATTTATCGCATTGCCGTTTACGTAGTAGTTATATTAACGAAATAATTCGCTATCGAATATTTGGCCAGTAGTTGCGTAATCCGGACCCCCTCAAGTTGCTTAAAGTGGACCCCCTTATTTGATTGTGCTGAAAGCTCCAAATTATTATTAGATTATCATCTTCATGGAATTATGTTGCAGATTCCATGATGATATAATGGCCAAGACAAAATTAAGGAAGTGGAACACTGCCGACTTGGCCAGAGCTATCGATGCTACCGGGCTGAAGTTACATACGTATTTGGATACGTATCTGACGCAAGTACACTCTGAGACACAAGTATGTTTAAATTTTTTAAATTTTCGTTTTTAAGCATTTTTAGCGTGTTTTAAGGACAGTGGACCCAAGATTAAGTACTTATGAAGTTATTAAGTGCATTCGCCGTCACCTACGGCTTCCATAAGCCTCCAGGTGACGAAATAAATATCAACAAAAAACACAAAAAATTTTCAAAAATTTTTTTCTCGGATTACAGGACTTCTCCTCTCTAGCGACCCCATCCACACCCTAGAGGGGACCTTCCTTAACAACTTGTACCAAGCCGTTTTTCAAAAAGTGTCGGAAGTTTCCTTCTAGCGAATTTTTAAGAAACCTCGAAATCGTATATTGCGAAAGCAGGCACCAGGTGCATCCGCTTTACCCACGGGGGTGGTTTTATGCTCAGTGGTGGGAAATTAGCCCAGGGAACGAGTTTCGGCAGTATAAAGGTCGGCTAGCCTCCAGCGAGTATCTAATACACCCTGGTGGTGAAAGAACTTTCATAAAAATAGCAATTTTCAAAAATATTTTTCTCGAATTACAGGACTTCTCCTCTCTAGCGACCCCATCCACACCCTAGAGGGGACCTTCCTTAACAACTTGTACCAAGCCGTTTTTCAAAAAGTGTCGGAAGTTTCCTTCTAGCGAATTTTTAAGAAACCTCGAAATCGTATATTGCGGAAGCAGGCACCAGGTGCATCCGCTTTACCTACGGGGGTGGTTTTATGCTCAGTGATGGGACATTAGCCCAGGGAACGAGTTTCGGCAGTATACAGGTCGGCTAGCCTCCAGCGAGTGTCTAATACACCCTGGTGGTGAAAGAACTTTCACAAAAATAGCAATTTTCAAAAAATTTTTTCTCGAATTACAGTACTTACCGTTCAAGGCTGCTTCCCTATTTAAATTTCTAATAAAATCTAACTGCAAAGTTCGTGGGTTTTGATGACACAACTTTTTTACTTCGTCGCTTTCTTTACTGCGTAATTGGTAGTATTCAGGATCGCCGATCGCGGTGGTTTATCTTATCGGTATTGGTGAAAACGCAAACGTTTGTCCTATTGCTGGCGGCTACATTGCTAATAAATTTAAATTTTCTACACCCGGGGTACTTGCATTCGGCATAATCGACAAATTTTACGGGATTTTTACGAAAGCGAAGACCCTTAAAAGAAAGGACACAAAATATACTGAGTTCTAACATCCTCTGCTTCATATTCTGGTGAAAAGAAGAATTATCCAAATCACCAGTAGCTGAGAAATAAGTTGAAATCTTGAACTGCGTCAAGAGAAGAGGATATGCAAAGGATTTACGAGGAGCACACCGCTTGGGAATACCGACTTCCGGTGAAATTTCAAGTTCCTCTTTATCTTCCAAGTTGGGGCTCCGAACCGCGTCATGGACATAGCTATCGAAATCTTCGGTGGAAATAGAGAAAGCCGCAGAAGGGGGACGTGAAGGACTATTTAAGAGGATTGGGGTTGAAGATTTGGGCAAACCTGTCGGGGAAGCGTTCACCAAGTCGTACCAAACGTCTTCGGAAGCGGGGCAAAAACGGGACTT